>QEPC01010660.1:143847-161557 GCA_003113815.1 Sphenodon punctatus
GCTAGTTTCTTTTTACAGCAATCCATCTGGTCACCTCTTCTTAAACACTTGCAAAAGCAGGAAACACAAGAGACGTATACTCCCACTGGATCTCTCAACTTCAGGTTTTCAAAAGCCTTTAAAAAGTCAGAATTGACCTGAAACAAAAGATAAAAAGTCAAATCACCTCCTGTGTCAGTATTTTTTTCCCCACATACTCTTTCCCTTCTCCCTCAGCCCCCACCAATTCAGTGCAACTTACCACAGGGTCTTCAGCCTATTGCGTGTCCATGGGTTCGCTGTCTGGCTCTGAGGTTTCAACTGTTTTCGTCCCCGTATACACCCTTTTAACAAGATCAAAGGGGGTAGCACCCCAACGGTAAGCCATTGCAGTTTTTCCATGTAAGTGGTAACGATCGGCTCCCTGCTCTCTGTATCAGACAATGGCGGCCCCCTCTCTCATACCCCTAGGGGGCGGGACTACAGTTCCACAAACCTTTCCGATTGGTCAGATATCTGCAACAAGGCAGGTTAGAACAATTAAACCTTCGCCAATTGGTTCTGTTCACACTCTTGAGTCGTTTGAACCCTCACATGACCCTCTTTCTGCGACTCATCCTACCCCAGAAACCCCACCCCATTGGACCCAGTTTTCTCCAAGATGGACTGGCCTAGGATGATGAAACCTATGCTAATTGGTTCACCTCACTCTGCTGAGTGCATAGAGGGGTTACATGACCCAGTCGCTGCAGTTCACGCTACCCCAAACCCCGCGTCATAAAGTTGCTCCGATCCCCACAAAACCCATACCTACTGGTCTGTCTCACTCTCCTGAATTCATAGAGGCATTAAACGACCCTCTTCAAAGGACCTTGTGGGTTCAGGGAGGCTGGAACCTTTGGTTCCAGCCACCCTGACCCACAAGCAGAATCCTCCAAAGTCAAGCGTAAGGACCTTCTGGGTTCAGGGGGGCTGGAACCTTTGGTTCCCACCTCCCTGACCCAGAAGCATTCTGGGACTTCTGCTGATGTAGGACCCCACGTGACCTGTCAAACTGATAACGATCAGTTTGTTGACTAGTGTCTCCCTTCCTACTAATGTTAACCCTGGGAACTCCTTGCTTCTGGCTGGTTATGCCCTGGCTCCACCTACCATATCCCTGACTCCGCCTACCATATCCCTGGCTCTGCCACTAGGCTAGGCTCTGCCCCTAGGCCCGCTGGCCTTACTGACCCAGTGCCCCTCCAACCTCAAAACCCACCAGCCGTCCCTGACTCCAACAGAGTACATTCAGTGTATGAAGTGGCAGCACTATGGCATCTGGGGACTGGGGTGTGGGCCCTTTAAGAACCTAAGTCATGGGTAAAGCTGACAGTTAAAAGGAGAGCAGGTTAAGCGTTAATGAGAGCTGCTCAGGCAACCTGTGTGAATATCACAGTGTGATCAGTGATTCCAGTACGCACGCCAAGTGTGAACAAAGGCCAGTGGGCTGGAAGGAGGAAGGCAGACCCCAGACCCATCTGTGCAGGTGCAAGTTGGAAACACCTGAGAAGGGAGAGCCACTGATAATGAGTGAGGTGACTGACCAGAGGAAGATAGAGGTCACCTGGGGTGTAGCAGCTCGGTGAGAGAGGACTGTCCAACCCAAGGAAAAGCTGAGGGCACAGGGGCTGAAGTCAGAGACGGGAGGTTGAGATGCAGCCACAGCCCAGAGCAGGGCTGCAGAGAAATGCAGCAGAGCAGACCAGACCAGACCATAGCAGCCGCTTGAAATTGACAACAGCAGCAATGCTTTGATATCAACAAAAAGTCAGGAGTCAGGGATGGATGGATACAAAGTAACAATGGAAGCTTTGGCAACACCATCATTTTTATTAGATTGATCTGACTACGGTAAGAGCACTGAAGACCCCCCCGCCAGGAATTTAATTTGTCTCTGATTTCTTTTAGAACAGGGAAGTAATTATTTTTATATAAATATTTTGTTACGTTAAACACCCAAGTACTTAATATAGTATTTTTTCTTGTTGAAAGGAGATAATGGGACTAAGTTCTCTTTTGATATTTTATGTTCATTAAATAACATTTGAGATTTTTCTAAATTCACTTTATAACCTAACACCTGTCCAAACATATTTAATACAGTTATTACTGTGGGAACCAAACATTTTAAATGGTTCAAAAATATCATTGTATCATTTGCATGCATAGAGATTTTATGCTCATTCTGTCCACAGTTGAACCCTAAAATGCTGGGGGTTTGTTTAATTGCCGCAGCCAGTGGCTTGATGGCAATATTGAAGAAGAGGTGGGACAAGGGGCAACCTTGTCTCGTACCTCGCTCAAGTTTAAAAGAAGATGTGAGATGAACATTTACTATAAGGTGGGCCATCGGTTTCTTACAGACGACTTTAATCTATTCCAGGGAAGTTCCTGTTACTCTATCTTTTGAAGGGTAGCAAATAAATGGATTTCCATGTGCAGCAATGGGGATTTATACACACATGTAAAAGTTCCGGATTTTTCAATCTTCTGGGATCACAAGTCCACAAGTAAGTTCCAGATTCATTTTTCACACACACACTGCCCTGAGGCAGTTCCTGGATGCATTCTTCACACAAACACTGGCCTGAGGTAGCCTAAAGTAGCCACAGCTGTAGATGTGACAGGCTGTCATGGAAATCAAGTGACCACAGCTGCCTGGAGCAAAGCAGTTTTCCAGGAGAACTTTTTACACACAAACATTCTGGGAGAAGTTCTACGCAGAAGTTCAAAGAACCGGATGTTTAAGATCTGGGCAAGTGATTTAGACACACAGAAAGTTCAGGATGTAATAGCAAACATTCAGAAGAAATGTGTGTGTAAAAACACCAATGACATCTTTCAGTTTTGCATCATTGCACATGGTTCTTCCTAACTTTCCCCCTGAAATTTCATGATGTTTTGTTCTTGTGGTATCAACGCCACCATGGTACATTTTTTTTAATTCATCAACTAAGCGGGACAGTTCTGGTGTGATCATAAAGAACCTGTCAAGAGCTTTGTCATTCTGTGTTAGTTCCACAATACCTTCAAGCACTTTCAGTTTTCGAGTCTCATGTTCTATGCCATGATCAGGTGATCACGTGAAAAGTGTTGTTCCACTAGTGATACCAAGCTTACCATCGAGAAAATCTTGCTAGATTTCAGGGATGATTTTTTTCATTATGCTGCATTGATGCCAAGTACAATGAGAGCAAATGAGCATAGTTTTGATGATCATGCACGAAGAAATACTTCATGAGGACTTTAGTGTTGCTAGGTGTAGACATACATCATTTTGCCTTGTCACTATGAACAGTAAAATGGTCTGAAACTGTTTTAAGTCTTTCATTATGAACCTCTGCATCTTATTGTCATTGCTTTTATGCTGCAAAACTTCTCAAATATGTGTTCATCATTAAGTCTTATGATGGATTCACAAATAGTTACAAGAAGATGAATTCTGTTTTTGTCTGTAGCAGCATGGCTGCAGTCATCCTCATAAGCTTCTCCTACAGAATTTGCTATCTCCTTCAAAGTGTTTGCTAGTTTGGGGTCCTCTGCTGTGAAGTGATCAAGGTGCATGTGATAAAGTGTTAGTAGTGTTACTGTGTGCGTTTCAAGTGTCCTGTACATGTTCTTTCCAGCCAGTAGTTTCAATATGGAAGCTGGCAAATACAGTTCTGCTTCAATCCAGGCTTGGTCAATGCTACTGTTACTACTATTTATCTATTTCTATAGCACTACTAGTCATATGCAGCACTCTCACTTTCTTCAGTGTACTTGCCAAAAGCTGCCAATGCCCAAAACACAGTATGAAGTTCTCCAGGCTGAAATATGAACTGATGTCTTCTCTTTTGACCAACAGCTTCATTACCATATCATACAGCTGAAGGTCCACAGTTACCACACACATTTTACCAGGCCCCATGGCTTGTGCTGTTGTGCCTTGTGCTCTAATGAGACAAGTAAACAATGGGTGTTTTTACACACACGTTTCTCCTGCATGTTTGCTGTTACATTCTGAACTTTCTGTGTGTCTAAATCACTCACCCAGATCTTAAACATCCGGCTCTTTGAACTTCTGTGTAGAACTTCTCCCAGAATGTTTGTGTGTAAAAGGGTCTCCTGGTAAGCTGCTTTGCTCCAGGCAGTTGTGGTCACTTGGTTTCCATGGCAGCCTATCATGTCTACAGCTGCGGCTAGTGGCTACCTTAGGCTGCCTCAGGGCAGTGTTTGTGAAGAATGCATCCAGGAACTGCCTCAGAGCAGTGCGTGTGTGAAAAATGCATCCAGAATTTACTTCTGGATTTGTAAACCCAGAAGACTGAAAAATCAGGAACTTTACGGTGTGTGTAAAAATGCCCATTGTATCATAGTTAGTTGGTGATGATCTCCACAGGGGAGCTGATAGTGACACATGAGTGCACTTTTGAACTTGCAAGCATTCCATTTTTAACTCTCAGATGATATCACCTGTGAGCAGAAAAATAAAATGCAGTTCAAAACATTTTGAGAAAAGTAAACGTCTCCTATTAAATAAACTCTATCTAAATATGCACTAGTATTATGAGACCTGTACTTTTCCACCATTTAACAATCTTGTGGGTTAAAAGTGCAATTGGCCCAACAACAAACTATACAAACGCAGTTTGTATGTCCCCTGTCTCACAGTTTTCTTGTAGTTTTCCTATCCAGCACCTATTTGTGCAGTTATTTGACCTATACAGAGCATATAGAAATGTTCACAAATGCCATCTTGGATGTTGTAAATACAGCATGATGTTAAAAAATGATGACAAGTTGTTTCTAACTCTGTTAACTGTAATGTGTCGTGCAAAACAAACATTTTACTTTTAACACACAACCTGAGCAGGTCCACTGAAATTGTACAAGTCACCCTGCACTACTTGCTGAACAGCACTGGGGAGCGCTTTCCCCACACTGCTTCTTCCCCACTACCTGTAAGCCAAAGCTGTCCTCTCTCTCTCCCCCAGGTGGCTCTGCTACAGCAGTGGCTTCTACCAGGTTGATAATGGAGCAGGCAAGTGCTATGAGCTGAGCAGGAGAGTCCCAGGGAAGGCAGAATCAGGGCCAGGGCATGGCCAGGCTGGATCTTCACATCGGTTCATATTGGGGGTGGCTGGCAGTTGGCAGGGTGGCTGATGGCGATCGATGATGAGGCTGCTGCCGCTGAACTGGGGATTCCCTCTCCTGCTTCATTCCTAACAGGTCATGCATATCCCAGCCCAGTCTGCTTCTTTCCCACCGCCCCAGGAAGCTGGTGGGACCCTTTTAGCTGTCTGTGCCCCAACTTCAGTGAGCTTTCTGGAGACCCGTCCCCCTCAAATCTCCTGTCCTGGGCACCATTCCTATGCTAGCAGCCTCCACGATCTCCCCCTTTCCCCTGTTCTTTGCTGACCCAGCTGGGGATTTCTCTCCCCCTGCTCCCCTTTCATGTGTAGGGGCAAAGGTATGGTCAGGGTTGGTCAGGGATATGCAGTTAGAATCCTGGTCAGGAAGCTTGGAGAGATGACTCTTGCTGCTCCTCCACATGAGCTGTCTGGGGTAGTGCAACCGGTGCTTTGCAGAGTGATTTGCTGCTGTACAGGAGGCTGACTGAAAAGTTCGTGCTTGGACGCACTTTGCTCTGACTCTGGTATGCTTCCCTCAGCTGCTCCATCCAGCAACCCTTTACAAAGCCTCTCCTGATCCTGCTTGCTTGTTCCTGAAAAGCTCCAGAAGCACTTCTTTTCTGCCTTCCACTCCAGCCCCCTAAGCAGCATACTCACTGCAGAGTTGATGGTGTCTACTCTGCAGTGTAGATAATCTTAAATTTAACTTTTAATAGTTGACACCATCATTTCTTATTTTTAGACCTGGGCAAACAAAATAATCACTTTCTCCTTTGTTCACTTTTAAAATACCCTGATGGATAGGGAGGATGATAGAACATTCCCCATAGGACAACACTCCCATTTTCCTGTTAGCCCTGTATTCTGTTTCATAGTTCGCTATGCCACTTGGAAACAATGGAGGTTGTGGGAATGCCATGTGGAAATAAAGGGATCTGTGAAAAGCAACAGGCTTTACTTGGCTGTAATGTAATAAAATGAATCTGTATCTTTGGAGATGTGCGGGGATAAGGGAATGTGGAATGATGAAGCCCCTAAGAAGAGTGAGGGATGCAGCAACATCATAGAAGTAGGGATGGGTGAACAGAATGCAGTTCGGATGTTTGGTCATTTGGTTCGAAACCTGAGTTCGGATTCGATGGTTCGGTTCAGCCGAGTTCAGGTTGGCCGAACTTGGCAGAATAGTCAAAAATAGCACTAGCAAAACCGAAACCAAAACTTAACCAAAACTTAACCAAAACCGAAACTTAATCTTTTTGGCCCTGAAAAGACGTTTTTCCTGCCCCTGAACTCATCCGAACTGTTCAGTCATTCGAGAGTTCAGTTCGGACGTTCAGTTCGGACAGCCGAACAGTCCGAGTTCAGTCTGAACTCCGAATATCTGAACCGCATTCGCCCATTCCTACATAGTAGACTTGAAGTCTACTATGCTAATTCGTAGTGTTCTAGTCCATACCTCCTCCCAAGTCAACTCCATCATTGTAGTCCTCCTCTCTCCCAGCTACAGCTGAGGTGGGGGTGGGAAGTATGCTGCTCTACTTGTTTCAGTTCCTCAGACTGAGGAACTGACACTGTAATTTCCAGTTTGCAAGGTTCTTTGAGCACTCTCTCTGATGTGGGCTTCACAGTTCTCTCTCTTTTACGTTATGCAGTGACTAAGCCATCAGATATATGGTCATCAGAGAGCTGATTCATAGTCACATGGGGAGACAAAGTATTTTCTGTCCCTTTATAGGGATGCTGTGGTTCATCAGGAACCTCACACAGGAACCTGGGTGTATAAAGGACCTTCCACCACACATGGCTGCAAAGGGGTATTCATTACTGGTGTGCAATTCATTTTCATTATTATAAAAATGAAAAAGAAAATCTAATTTTTATTACTGAAATAATGAAAACGAAGAAAGTTCCAAAATTTCAGAATAAAAACCAGTTTTTTGGTTTAAAAAATGAACATTTTGGAACATACATTTCAGGATGTAATTTATTCGTTTTGAATCCAATATGCATGATACTTGGAATTATTGAACTCCTTACCAAAGGGATCATCCCTGCCAAATATTGGAAAGTTTGGATAAAGAGTCCCAATTTGATAAGCAATTGAACTTTTGTGATTTTAACTAGAGTTTTCAAATAGTAGACCTGACATTTTTGGGACAAAAATGAAAAGTTCAGAACATAACTGGGACTTCAGGCAGCAAGGCAGAAGGGGGGAGGAAGCAGCCCAGCAATCAAGAGAGATGATTGACACATCTAGACTGGCCAATTTGTTAACAAGAGACCCCCTCCTACTTGTGAATATTGGGGGGTGGGTACCCCTATATCAACTGCTCCTTAAACTTCGGGGGGAATTAGCTTAATGACTTAAACCGGGGTCTCCACATGTTCAAAAGGATCAAGCTGAGGACAGTACACACTACAGGCAGTTTATGTACCCTCTCCAAATAGAAAGAGAGAGAAAGAGACAGGTGTTCAATAACAAGAAGTTTATTGCTATACAAAACAGAGAAACACAGCCCCGGTCTGGCTGGCAGGATTTTAAAGGGGAAACACAAGTGGGTTGCAGGGAGTATGGTAGGAGGGGGGGGGGTCCAGTGTCGGCTCAGCGATGAGGAGTGAGAGAACGCGAACGAGAGAGAGAGAGGGCTTCCCCAGTTGGCTGGGAAAGTCTGGACCTGTGGTTAACTTTCCTTGCCTGTTGAGACAGGACAGGCGGCCCACAGATCCATTGGAGTTTGGGGGATGGTGGAAGGAGAAGGGACAGACCAAAGCCTGGGAGATCTCTCAACTCAGACACACACAGAATGACCTGCACTTATCTGGATCCCAAGATTTCTCAGCGGTTGAGGGGAAAACAAGGGGCAGTTATTGGGTGCTAAAAAAAGGGTTTTGGGAGGCTACGAAGGGTCATTGGGGGTACTCAATGGGTTAGCGAGGGGAGAAGTCACAACTTTTGCTTCCATTACAAAGGTGACTCCAAGATATGCAAAAGATCTCTTTGACATACAGGGAAACTGTAAACAAAAAGTGAAGGGAGGGAAGGAAGGGCTAATGACAGACTTCAGGATACAATAAGTGTGTCTGGTTTCTCTTGGGGAATACGGAGATAGGATGTTGCTGCTCTGAATCATGGCTACCAGTCCTTTGTCACAACAGGGTGAGCCCCCTCTCCTTAATGACTCCATTCTTTACTCTGAGGGCTCTCCCTTCTAGTCTTTTTCTCAACCTTAGGCTGGAATTTTTCCATGAGTGGTCCCTTTTGGCTAGGAGTTAGGGTGATTGGGCCCGATCCTTATTTTCCATGCCCCCCCCTCCTCATGCATCCAGTGTGGGGAGACTATCTTTTCCCCAAGCCTCCTTGCCCTTGGTTACCCCTGGGGGCTTTGCCGACCCCCGGATCCAAGTTAGTAGGCTATCACCACAAAGGGGGGGTACATCTGTTCTGGGGGGGATGACGGGTCCTGGCTAACAATTCCCCCCATTGTGAACCTTTTAATCTCATTAAAATGGTCCCCACAGTATGGGATGGGCCACACCTGAACCGTAGCCTACCTAGCTCAATATGTTGTCTCACAACATGTAAAAACACCAGCCGCCAGAAGATCTATGACCAATGTGGTCTGTTGGAGTCTCTTCTTAGGACACTGATACCTAGAACCCCAATTCAGCAAGATCCCCTTCCCCTTCATTATTGTGGGAAGGTATGAGATTGGGTCAACATACCATGAGGCGGTGGGGGTGGAGCGTTCCAGGTGACATAAGGGGCCACCAATGGAGGGGAGTAGAAAGAAACAGGAAGAAGAAGGAAAACACGAGATAGTTCAGACTGGGGTACTTAAAGTTAAACACACAATAATCACTACAATTATAATAAAAATCAATAAACATTATATGCATAGGTAGACCTGGGAGCTGCTTGTTACATCTACATTCTGGCTAGTGTCACCTGGATTTCCTTGGGGGGGCGGGGTCTGGAGTAATTAAAGGTATTGTCACAGGTTAATCTACTTTTACTTACATGCGAGCCTTGGCCATGGCTTACTAGTTTTCTTGAGAGATCCTGCATGCTTAGAGGAATGGATCTCTCCTTAATTTTAGGTCCCTTATTCCGAATTTTAATTTACCAACCCTCCAAAAACCCCTGGCCATAAAAATCCAATTACCAATTTGTACCTGTAACAAGGAGCTCCATTCAATGGGACAATTCCATCCAGGTGTATCCTATTTGGCATGGTGGTCCATAACTTTCAGCTGTGAAAAGGAGCTGAAACAACTTAACAAACAAAGTTCCTTTGGCTGGAAGCTGGAACAACTGCAGTGTGGCTAGGAGCACGGAGAAAGCTCTTCTGCTCCCAAAGTCCGGTGCTCTTGGGCTCACCACCAGACAGAAAGTTCTGGGTAGCAAGAAGCCTTCACTGAGACATGAGTTCAAAGTTTGTGCTGTACTGCTGGAAAAACACCTGGGAACCATCTCTGGGAATTGGGGCGCACCTTTCCATGATCTTTTCTCATGGAGCTGTGCCGCGGACCGCTGGCTGTCTCGGCTGGGAAGCTGTATCCCGAAGGCAGAGGCTCCAGACTGGTTCCGGTAAACATCCGGGTTCCTGGCGCCAAGCTTTGGAGTGACACCCTTCCCATCATTTCACGGGGCTCGTGGATCTTTTTGTTGGCTCCTTTCCTGGCATGGGTTCAACAGCTACACTCTTCCTGACTGCCGCTCGCTTCTGGATTTGCCTGATGAGATAAAAAGTCTGGGGGCTTCTTGCCCGGGGGTGAGGGTTAACCAAGGAAAAGGAGAGAGACTGAGGATATGGAAGTCCCTCCTTCAGAAAAAGGGCTCCAAGGGATGGACAGTTTTATGAACCTTTTTAATCGTCATTTAATCCAATAAGGGGATCGAATTCCAACATTTCTCGGTGGAGGGGAACGGATGGAGGCTGATTTGCTTCCAGGACTGGATATCTGTTCCCAGGCCTTCCCTTAATTACAACTTGACCTGTGATGAACTGTATCACGTGGGGATCTTCTCTCATAAACAGTTCCCATCTAGGGGAGCCGTTGTGGTAAAACTTTACAACCACTCTCTCCACAACTCCCCCCCATGTCTTTCCAGGTGGCCACCCCAATGACAGTTCTGTGTGGTCCTCCGGTTTCGCTATAGCAAAACCTGAAATGGAAGGTTTGCCTGATGATCAGGTTGCTTCCCCTTGCAACTAGTCTCATGGCTTGATTGACTGAGACCCTGTTCCGGTGGTGTGTAAGCGTTGTTTAATTCCCAGGACTTTGCATAGTTCCTGCATCACATCCCCGACAAAATGGGGTCCCATGTCTGAATCTATGCACCGGGGAATACCCCATCTGGACAGGACAATGTTAAACAACATTTTGGCTGTTGTGCTGGCAGTGTTGTTTTTACAGGGCAGGGCTTCCGGCCATTTACTGAAGGCATCCACTATAACAAGACAGTATTTATTGCCTCTGGATGTAGTGGGAAGGGAACCTATGTAGTCTATTTGAATCCTGGCCCAAGGACCCTCAATACGCTGGTGCTGAATTGGAGTTTTAAGAGTCTGGCAATCTGCATTGACCATGGCACATGACAGACGATTATCACAACATTGGTCTACATCTGTTTTTATCTGGGGCCACCATCCTGTGTCTTTTAGAATGTTTAAAGTATTCTGCTTATCTCTGTGCCCTTGCTCATGGACAAACTGTATTAGCTCCCCCCATACATTCCCTGGGACAATCCAATATTTATTACCCCCAGGATCGATTGCCCACCATACCTTGTTGTCTTTGGTGATGGTGTATCTCCTTGTGCTGTCTTTTCCCCATTGTGCCAAGCCCTCTATTTCCTTGTCCCCTTCCTGTAGAGTGTCTAGGTCTAGGGTGGTAACCCCTGATCCTAACATGCTGGCTCTCGTGGTGACTGGGGCTATGGGTGTTTCAGGGGAGGGTAAGTCCTCTGCAAGGTCAGGGGGCTCACTCTGGGTGGTGGCTTCTTTTGCTAGCATGTCCGCTTGACTATTCCAAAAAGCCACCTCCATAGACTTTCTAGAATGCCCGGAAACATGTGCAACCCAAGTCAAGCCAGTTCTGTTTTTAACCAGCTCTGCTATTATTTTAGTCCATTTTCCTGCATGGGCTACTGGTCTCCCATCGGAAGCAGTCATGTTTCTCCCAAGTCAAATTGGGAGCCAAGCTGTGGCGGCTCGCGCCATCCAGTCTGAATCCATATAGATGGCTAGGGAGATGTCTAGAGGCTCGAACTCAAAGACAGTCAATACAGCCTGGACCTCAGCTGCCTGGGTGGAGTGAGGCCACACAGATCCCCTCAACACCCATCCATCTAGCATCCGAACCACTGCCCAGCCTGTTCTTGGTCGACCCTGGTCATAAAAAGATGACCCATCGGTGTACCACACCGTTAACCCCTTTTCTATTGCTTCCTCCTGATTTTTACCCCACTGTACAGACCATTCTATGAGCTGGGGCTCGGGGAGTGGGAAAATATGCTCTTCCCCTTCTACAAGTAGATCATATGGAGCAGGGGTCACTGTATTTAGAGCCCGATAGTCTACAGTCATCTGGTAAGTCACCCCATCTGCTTTAATAACTGGCCAGATGGGGGAGTTACAGACAGACTGCATCCTTACAATGACTCCTTGCCCTAACAGGCTCTCTATCGTGGCTTGAATTCACTCCTCTGCTGGATACTTGTATTGCTTTTGCGGGGGGGGCGGGGAATCTTTCCCCTCGATGAGCACCTCCTCCTCTACCTTCCTGCACTCTACCTTGTCCTTAATCCATACCTTAGTAAATTCCTGGGTCCATGGATCATTGGTCAAGAGGAGAGCGGGAAGAGGTGCCTTAAGGGTTGCGCAGCGATGTATGGCAGAAACTTCGGAAGGACCCCCTGGGACTTGCCACAGTACCCCGTTAGCTAGGTCTACTGTAAGCTGGGACTCCTTCAAAAATGGAGCCCCAATGATCCCCTTTTCTTTTCCTTTATGGACATAACTTTCAATTGTTCCCTTCAGTTTGCCTAATTCAAAGGGGACCTTTTTCCATACCAGGGCTTCCTGAGTTTCCCCACCATAACCGCTGAGCGCCACAGTTTTACCAGAGGGTTCCCCTGCATTGACCCAGTCTGGGTCCAAGATGTTGATGGAGGCCCTCATGTCTACCAAGGGCTGGGCCAGAGTTTCCGGATTCCCAATGCTGACTTTTACATTGGGTCTCCCCCATCTATCAGGGTGTAGTTTTGCAACTACCTAGGGGGGACCCGTGGGAATCGGGCAGCCCTAGCAGATATTGTGGACCTCCATCAACACCTGCTCCTGCTCTGGGGTCCTACTTCTATTGTCTGGGTCCTCAGACCCCATGGCCACTATTGGCTGTGAGGGAACTTGACTAAACTCCTGCCCTCACTGTTTCCTTAACTCTGCTGTGGCGTTTATTAAGACCTGCAGGGGCTGGAGATGGAACTGCCTCATATCTACCCCATATGATTTTAACTCTCTCCATACATATGCCCAAAGAGCATTCCTGGGCTCCCGGTTGGGGTTGGTTCTGGGAGGGAAATTGCTACCATAATTTCCCTGGACTCCTTTCTGAGGGTAGGGGTTGGGTGGAGGGTTTATGGTTAACAGAGGGGAAGCTGAGGACTGGGGGCTGCTATTCATAAGCATAATTGCCTGGACTGGCTCTAGCTGCTGCTTGCAAGTGGTCCATTTGGTTCCCCCCATTCACCTCATCAGGTCTGCCACCTGCTGGATACCCGTGGATAGCTCATCTGAGGTAACCTGTGACAGATCCATCCTCCCCATTGCCATTTTGATCAGGGGGGCAAGTCCTGCATATACAGCCTCTATGAAATCCCTAGAGTCGTGCTGCATGACCTGCCTCCCGTCCCTTTGCCCTGAAACCACCACCTCCGCTAAGGCCCCCAATAGCTTCTTGCAAGTCACATAACCCTCCAGCTGCTCCCCAGAAGCTTGTGTTTCCAGGAAAAACAGCCTCTGCGGCTCTGTCCTGGGAGCATGACTCTCAGTATCACCTTCATCCATTTGCCACAGTTGGCACCGTGGATGTCAGCCATACTGAGCCCCGCTTCCAGGACATGCGCATCTGCAGGTGATGCGCTCGACCAGACCAATTGTGTCAGATCTACCACATCTGCAGTGGGATATAACTGCCACACTCTCACCATCCAAGAGATGGTGGTTTCTTGATTCAGTGGGCCCACCTGCTCAGCAATAGCTTTCGCCTGAGTGGGGGTCCACCTAACCATTTCTCTAATTTCTTCATGGGTCACCCTCCCTCCTGCTCCAATACAATCCACGTATTGACTTACAATTCGGGCCACCGGCTCCAGTGCTTGCCAAGCAGGATTATACGGGGCTTCAGGAATGGCATCTCTGGGCAGATTGGGCTCTTTCTTAGGGAACAGTATGGACCCCACCCCAGGTAGATCTTCAACTCACACAGTGACTACCAAGCCTTTGTGCACATTGAGTTCTCCCCACAGCTTCTCTATTGCTGCTTCGCAGGCATCATAGCTCACTGCGACTTTAGCTGTCTGGGTTTGCTCTGCCAGGAAGCAAGCTGCTGACTGGGCTTTCCCTAGCTGTTCCCATGATCCCTCTAACTCCCTCTCTGCCTGCTCTTCCCTGGCCAGTGCCACAGTGTACTCCTCCTGGGCTTTCCTCAGGAAGGAGGTTAAGTTCCACTTTTCGGATACCAGCTCGCTCTTGTCTCTCTCCAGCTCCTTACACCTAGCCTCCCATTTCTCTGCCCTCTTTCCTTCTTTCCCAGCTCTTTCCCCCTATTCCTCACATTTCTGCCTAGTTTCCCTAAGCAGATCCCACAAGTCCCCACAAGCACACCACAACGCCCAGGCTATGCAGGCATCCCTTTTACTGCCTTTGGGCTCAAACTTCTGGCAGTAACTAACCATCATATGCTCTGCTAACTGATGTCACTGGGTCCTCAGTTTTAAAGCACCCTGGCTTCCATGGGCATTCCCCTTTTTCCACTGCCCACGTCTCTAATCTAATTGTCCCGGACTCCTGGTGCAACATTTCCTCTACCTCCCAGGTATTAATTGCTTCCCCAGAGCCTATTCTAGTGTATCCCTCCTGTACCACCTCTACATTCCAGTAATACACCCCCCGGGTGGCTGACACCGTCCCACCCCAAACATAGTTTTATCAGTCGGGGGACCCACACTAGGATCCCCAGACACAAGGTGGTCCAGGCCACTCCCAGAACAATAAGTTCGAATGTCCCCCCACCCAACATTATGGGCGAGAGACCCCAATATCACCAGGGCTGTGCTGGCAGCTGCACCTGTGCCTCCTGAGACCACAACTGTCCCAACATTTTACCCCCAATTCAAGACCACCCACACACTCCCAAGTGGGACCACAAGTCTCTCAATACCACCCACTTACACATGGGTGGGACCACAAGTCTCTATTAATTCCACAGACCCTGGACTGCCTTTAGCAATCCCAAGTCTATTTCCAAGTTGTCCCAAACTTGTCTCCACAAGTTTAGGACCAAACACAGATCCCTGGACTGCCTCTGCAATCCAAGATCAAATTCCTCTACAATCCCAAGGTCGCTTTATACAGTCCCGAGATCCACAACCCACTGCTCCAGACAATTCCTCCCCAACAACCCAGACCCCGAATCCTTAAATTCACAGGTCCAGAGAGAAGAAAGGAGATAGAAACATGGGGGTTTCGGCTGGCTGCAGCTACGTATGCCTCCATGGAGAATCCTGCATGGATTACCATGTGCCTGCCTGCATTCTCCACCAATCTGTTAACAGGAGACCCCCTCCCACTCATGACTATTGGGGGGTGGGTACCCTAAAATCCACCGCTCCTTAAACTTTGTTGGAATTAGCTTAATGACTTAAACAGGGGTCTCCACATGTTCAAAAGGATCAAGCTGAGGACAGTACACACTACAGGCAGTTTATGTACCCTCCCCAAACAGAGAGAGAGAGAGAGAGACAGGTGTTCAATAACAAGAAGTTTATTGCTATACAAAACAGAGAAACACTGCCCTGGTCTGGCTGGTGGGATTTAAAATGGGACAACACAAGTGACTTGTGGGGAGTATGGTAGGAGAAGGAGGAGGGGGTCCGGTGTCGACTCAGCGATGGGGAGCGAGAGAACATGAACGAGAGAGAGAGAGGGCTTCCCCAGTTGGCTGGGAAAGTCTGGATCTGTGGTTAACTTTCCTTCGCTGTCAAGACAGGAAAGGCAGCCCACGGATTCAACAGAGTTCGGGGGATGTAGGAAGGAGAAGGGGCAGACCAAAGTCTGGGAAATCTCTCAACTCAGACATGCACAGAATGACCTGCATGTATCTGGGTCCCAAGATTTCCCAGCAGTTGAGGGGAAAGCAAGGGGCAGTTATTGGGTGCTAAAAAAAGGTTTTGGGAGGCTACGAAGGGTCATTGGGTGTACTCAATGGGTTAACAAGGGGAGAAGTCACAACTTTTGCTTCCATTACAAAGGTGACTCCAAGATATGCAAAAGATCTGTTTGACACACAGGGAAACTGTAAACAAAAAGTGAAGGGAGGGAAGGAAGGGCTAATGACAGACTTCAGGATACAATAAGTGTGTGTCTGGTTTCTCTTGGGGAATATGGAGATAGGATGTTGCTGCTCTGAGTCATGGCTACCAGTCCTTTGTCACAACAGGCTGAACCCCCTCTCCTTAATGACACCATTCTTTACTCTGAGGGTTCTCCCTTCCAGCCTTTTTCTCAACCTTAGGCTGGTATTTTTCCATGAGTTGTCCCTTTTGACTAGGAGTTAGGGTGGTTGGGCCCGATCCTTATTTTCCATGCCCCCCCTCCTCTTGCATCCAGTGTGGGGAGACTATCTTTTCCCCAAGCCTCCTTGCCCTTCGTTACCCCTGGGGCCTTTGCCGACCCCCAGGTTCAAGTTAGTTGGTTATCACCACAAAGGGGTGGGAGGGTACATCCATTCTGGGGGGGACCAGGGGTGCTGGCTAATAAATTGGCATACCAAACACATCCTGCTGCTTTGTGACAGAGGATATAAGAGAACCGCTTATTAGCTGTTTCCTAAACAGATGATTCCAGCTTCCCAGCAATTGCATTGTTGGACACAGCACAGAATGAAAATACATGATTGGCATTTCTGCTGGCTAATTGGCAGCACAAACATCTTGTACCACTGTGACAAACATAAGATAATTCCTGGTATAGTCTCATTTTCTGGAGATACTGCCCAGGCATGCAATTTGCCAGTATCCAATCACTGCAATCAGAGAGACTTGGGGGTGGACACTGGAGAGCAAATATATGCTTTTCTGCCAAGCTGCACAGCCCCACCATGGCTAGATCTTGTGTGGATCATAGGCTGGCTTTGTGTGCATAACTGTGTGTGCTGCAGTGTTCACCCTCACTGCAAGTGCTCATAAAAGCAGAACTCTCCACCTATTCACCCCCACAGACTTTGGGGTGCAAATGACAGAAGCCTGTGCCAGTGACTCTGAACTTCTGAACCGAACTCGAATTTCAAACCGAACCAAACTGAATTTCCAAATTCCGTTCTTTTTGCCCATTCCTACCATGCATAGGGATATGCGAACGTGGTTCGTCCGTTCTATGTTTGGCCCAAACTCAGTCCATTCAGACAGCTGAACTGAATGGTAGAACCGAATGCCCGAAGCCCTGAACAGTTTGGTCACGTTTGGGTGAATTCGGGCGAGAAAAAACAGCTCTGGAAGGCCCAGGGAGGGAGGGGGGCAGCTGAGGAGCAGACTTCCTGGTGCCATGGGTGGAGAGGCTTGGACTAGCAGCCAGCCTTCCCAATCATCATCCCTCTTTTCCTCAGACCACTGGCTTCACAGTTTGCGATTGGCCACAGGCTAGGCTGCACGGAGCCAATGGGGCTTGTGGTAAGGCAGGTGCAGCAAGTAACAAAAGTCATTGCCTTCCCCCCTTTCAACTCCTTTTGAGCTCAGCCACTGATCCTTTCAGCAGGCGTTTTCAGAAGTCTCCCTCTCCCAGCAGTTTGCGTACCTCCCAACCCATTGCCATCCTCCTCCTATTTCACCCATTTCCACACATTTACCTGCGTAGTTTCATTTATTTAGATTAGATTAGATAGATTTAAGTGTTAGTTATATTTTTTACCCCTCCCTGTGTTCTTCCTCCCTACCCTCCTTTGAATCCTTCCCTCCTCCCTGTATATATTCCATCCCTGATTCCCTTCCCCAGTTTTTGAATTTATTTAGACTAGCATTAGATTGATTTAGCTTTCATTTCAGTTTTGTACCCCTCCCTGTGTTGTTTGTTGTGACCTGTCTGTGCCCCCCCATCCGGGTGGCTGGGTGGCTGGCTAGATAGATAGATAGATAGATAGATAGATAGATGTAGGAGTTAGCTTAGTTATAGAGATAGATAGAGATAGTGTGTAGTGATTCAGTTTTAATATTTTATAGTGTGTTTGTAGGACTAGGCCTTTGTAGATATTAGATAATATTCCATTTAGTTCCATAGGTTTTAGAATAGTTAATA
>QEPC01010660.1:161657-172857 GCA_003113815.1 Sphenodon punctatus
GTTAAACCACCCCCCACCCCAGGGATCACCCTAGTACCTGCTGGTGCGGGCTCCAGGTCGCTGGTGGCGGCCCGGAGCCCGCACTAGTAGGGAGTGGGACTTTAAAAAAAATAAAAATTAAATACAGACTGGGCAGGGTGGGTGGGGGGTGCCCCCCCTTCCACCTGTACAGTCTGGGAGGGGGAGGGGGGAGGTTTTTTGTTTTTTCCCCATTGATTTCAATGGGGACAGTTCCCCATTGAAATCAATGGAACAAATCCGGAACCGGTGAACCAGTGCAAATCCGGTAATCCGGTTTTTTTGAAACCGGTAAACGGTAAAACCGGTAACCAGTAATTGCCCTGATGTCCCACCCCTAATATATATATCATCTTCCAGTACATTCTTTGGTTGGGAGAAATGAAGAGGGGAATCAGGAGAGGCTAGTGTGCTGCCCGTAAGGTGGGCAATGGGGCATGTGGCAGAGGTGGAAGGGGTTGTGCCAGCAGAGTGGCAGCAGGCATCATCAGCAGCTGAAACCCATCACCACGCCCCAAACTGCACAGGCCTGATTTTGGCAGTCAGGCTTCAGAGGCTCCCAGCAGTGGCACTAGGGGGGTGGTTGGCGGCGCTTCATGCCAGAGTCCTCCACTGCCATGCAGGGCACTGGAAGTTTGGCACTCCTGGAGGCTGCGGCTGTCTCTGCTGCAGCTGCAGGTGCAGGTCCTTCAGGGTCAAATGTTCCTCCAGGGTCACCAATGTCTCTGACCCCCATTATTGATGTGATCCCCAGCAGTAGAGCTGATGCGGCAACAGCTGTTACCGCGCCGCAATTCCATTCCATCATTTCGGAATTGCCCACGCCACACCGCGGCTTTTCTGCTGACATTCCACTAATTCCACTGACATTCTGCAAATTCAGAAACTATCAGAAAAATTGCGGAATTGTCAGAAAACCGCTGTTCCGCGGCGCTGGCGGAATGGCGGAAGTAGCGAAAATGGCATGTTTCTGCTATTTGTAAAGCCTGTGGAAGTAGCGGAATGAAATTAGCGGAACTGCGGATGTAGTGGAATGAAACTAGCAGAATGAAAGCCTCTGCCATGCCGTACCACTAATTGCGGAAACGCTGTTTCCGACGGAAATAACTACTGCTGCGATATTCCACTACAGCCCTACCCAGCAGTCTAGGGCTGGTGGATCCCACCCCAGCTGCTAGAGGCAGGGCTCGATCCCCAGGCAATGGCAGCAGGGAGAGGAGCAGCAGGAGCAGCAGCAGAAGCAGATATAGGGGGCTCAGGGAGAGTGACAGCAGCATGGTGGGCTGTCGATCAGCCTCCAGGGTCCCAGTACTCCCCTTCTCAGGACATAACTCTGATTGGGGGCAGCGAAGCAGACACTAGTTCTGCAGAGGAGATGTGTGGTGCTGAGGTGATGGCTGTCCCTCCGAGAGCTGTGTTGCCACCATGTTCTGCCCCTTCCAACAGTGCTGTCGGCAGTCTGTCACCTGGTGCAGGCCAGAAGGCAGGAGGGGGCAAAAAATCTGGCGTCTGGGTACGTTTTATGTTGGTGCAGGCGGATGATCCCAAGGAGGTGTAGTGCACTTTGTCCCAGAAGGTGGTGAAGCGTGGGCAGGTGCTCATCAACCTTGGCACAACTGCCATGGTGAGGCATCTCAAGGAATGATGCAGCATTGTGCTGCTAAATGGGCAGGGAGGGGCAGTGGACACCAGCAGGTTCCCGACTACTGTGGCCAGTCATCTGCCTCCCTCAGTGGGCAAGCATCCTGCTCTAACATCTGCCTCTAGCAGCAGGAGAAGTATCAGTGCTAGGGGGGAGCAGCAGCAGCGTCACTGCACCATGGAGGAGCTGGGGTGGGGCCGCTACCAAGTCCATTGGCAGCTGCAGGACATGTAGGGTGATGTGGCTTCCAACTGAAAGCCATGCGCATGTTGGGGGAAATGATAGCGCTGGATGTGCAGCCCTTCTCGGTGGTTGGGGACTTGGACTTTATGTGCCTGATTGGGTTCCTGGCCCCCCAGTTTAAACTGCCCTCATGCACCACCCTGATTTGGCAGGTGGTGCCAGCCCTGTACCGGGGCTTTAAAGGAGCTGGTGAGGGAGCAGCTGACAAGGGCTAGGGGTGTCACCGTCCACTTCACCACAGACCTGTGGTTGAGCAGGAACACACAGCACACCTACCTGGCAGTGGCGGCGCACTGGTGACAGGACCCAGAGGCAGCGTTTGGCAGTGGCAGGAGGGGTCCCAAAGCAGGGTATAGGTGGGCCCTGCTTCAAGCGGAAGTCATGGACGGCCCCCACACTGCTCGGAACATTTAGGCAGTCCTGGCCGCCATGGTGTGGGAATGAGTCACGCCAGGCACGCCCTTCATGAAGGGGTGCGTGTTCACAGAAAACGTGGCAAACACAATGAGGGCAATCTGCGAGGGTGGTTTCACCATCATCCCTTGTGCCACACACACCATTCACCTGGTGTTCAGGGATGCTCTGGGCTTGGGGGAGAAGGGGATTGGGGAAGGCNACAGAAAACGTGGCAAACACAATGAGGGCAATCTGCGAGGGTGGTTTCACCAGCATCCCTTGTGCCACACACACCATTCACCTGGTGTTCAGGGATGCTCTGGGCTTGGGGGAGAAGGGGATTGGGGAAGGCACCCTTAGCTCCCTGATCGAGCGGGGGAGGAAGCTGGCCAGTTTCTTTAATCGGACTGTAAAGGGCAGCGAAGCTCTGCCTGCTTTGCCTCCTCCAGGTGAAGCAGGCAGAGCAAGGCTCTCCAGTGCACCAACTGGTGCAGGATGTGTCCACCCGGTGGAATTCGACCTTCCTGATGCTCAAGCAGCTTCTCGAGCAGAAAGTCACCTTGCATCAGGTTCAACTGGTGATGGACAGCGGAGCACCTCCAGGGTATGATGGGGTGGAACAGACGATCCTGGCTCATACGGTCTTCGTGCTCAGACCGTTCCTGGCCATGACACAGACCATCAGCTCCTCCATGGCCACCATTAGCTAGGTGACCCCTCTGGTCCAGAGTCTCCTCAGGAAGCTGGAAGAGATTCTCCAGAGGCAGGATTGTGACCCTCAGGGCAAAAAGCTGGTGGATGAGGTGGTTGACCTGGTGCAGCAGCTGAAGGCAGGTCTGAAGGCCTGGATTGAAGAGTTCCTGAAGTGGGCAGAATACGTTTCCCATGCTGGACCCCAAGGTCAAGGGCAGCGTGGCATGCCAGACAGTGCTCTATGGGCACTGGAAGGGTGACCTGGTGGAGAGGGTCTGGCTCTTGAGAGTGCGCAGCAGCAGCATCAGGATGCCCTGGGGGATTGTGGGAGAATCCACCCCTTTCAGTCGGCGGGATCTATCCCTGCCCCCAGTCCTAGCAGCACCCCTATTGCAAGCAGCAGCAGCTTGTATGTGCAGGGCACTCTGGCAAGCATGGGCTCATGCTCATCAGGGAAGGGCAGTGGTGGAGGTGGTGCCCAGGCAGAGTTACGTGAGGGAGTATGACAGTGCCTCAGCAGCAGTGGAGAGCTACTTTGAGGAGGAGCCGTGCATTCATCCCAGAAGCAATCCCTTGGCCTACTGGGCCGGCAAGACCAACGTGTAGCTGGCCCTGTCCAAAGTGACTAAGGGTCTCTTGTCCTGCCCACCACCGAGTGTCCCCAGAGAGCGGGTGTTTTCCATGGCGGGGGACATTTGCTCACCGCACCGCCTGAGACTGGGGCCAAGTTGGTGGAGCAGTTGTTTTTATCAAGGTCAACCTTCCGCTGCTGGCATTCCCCGAGCTGCCCCTGGACATGAATTGATGGTGCAGTGGCATATGCCATCCCATGCCAGGGGCAGTCTTGGGTAGGGTGGCATTAGGAAGCTGTAATCCTGCCGGCCGGCCTCTGGCTAGATGATCTCGGCCCACCTATCTGACTGGCTCTCTCTCACGCGCGCTTCACAGTCTTCGCCAGCCTATCTGAGTGCCCTGCCAAGGTCCCAGCCTGCCTTCCCTACTGCCTCTCATGCCATGCTGCCTGTTTGCCCACCTGCCCAGGTGGCCAAGATCAAAGCCTGCCTCAGCCAGCCTTTCGATGCTCATGCCACACTGCCTGTCTGCCCGCCTGCCTGCCCAGGTGGCCAAGATCAAACCCTGCCTCAGTCTGCCTTCTGCTCATGCCACGCTGCCTGTCTGCCTGCCCGCCCAGATTGCCTAGATCAAACCCTGCCTCAGCCAGCCTTCCCATGCTCATGCCACGTTGCCTGTCTGCCTCCCCAGGTGGCCAAGCTCGAACCCTGCCTCAGTCTGCCTTCTGCTCATGCCAAAGTGCCTGTCTGCCCGTCCTGTGGGTAAAACTGAAGTCCTGCCCCAGCCTGCCTACCCCTCATGCCAAGGTCTGCCCTGGCAACCCTGGGTGATGTGCCCCACTGACCTGGTAATACCGCTGCTGCTGTCTTCTGGTCCATGGGTGCTCTGCCCAAATCCAAATCCAAATTTTAATTGAATTGGTCACATGGCCTTCTCAGTACAATTACATAACAACATGATATAATGCCTTATACATAAATAAATTTCAGAACTCATAAACATCAATCAAATACAAAACAAACCTTTACAAGCTATACTGCATTAATAAAATTATAAATTATTATTCGTATAGAATTCCTATATAATTTCATTCATATTGCACCTAATTTTAAAACTTTGGCCATTACATTTAACTTCAATTAGTATATTTTAATCCACCCTAAGCTTTCATTCTTTATCCACAACTCTATCCAATAAACATTTATCCTTGAAAGTGGTACCAAAATAATTTCCCACCAGCTATATCTATATATATCTATTATGAAGTTTGGCTGCTCTTAGCACAAATATTGCCACAACCTTTGTTTTTTGAGGGTTTCTATCACCAAGTAAATAAATCAAGGTCTGGATGGATGACCATCCAGTCTCCAATCCTAGGACCTTACTCAAGTATTCTTTAGGTTTTACACACAGAGGGCATTTCAAAATATCATGAGCTAGGGCTTCTACCTCTATTCCACAGGGGCATAATCTTTCATGGTATGGTATGCCCTTGTATTGTCCATCCACTACCGTCGATGCAAAAATCTGAAAGCGCATACTTACAAAAGCCCTGCGCAGATCTGGGTCCCCAAGTTCAAATAGATATGTCCCTCCTCGGGGGCTTGGAATAATATACTTATAAAAAGATGCAATACGCGATTTCGTGGCCATTGCCCTTTGGTTCTGTCTATCAACATCTCTAATTCGAGATCTAACCTGTCTTAATATTTCCTTACCTGATATACCATAAAAATAATCCAATGAGAAACCCAAGGACTTTAATAGCTTCTTGACATACGGCCACCAATTATCCTCTCCACTCTCATGGTCAATCTGTTTTTCAGTCATCACTGAACTAATCAGCGTAGAGTGTGGAGCATCCCTATTCTTAGCCCATAAAGACAAGATACTCCTCTCCACCATTTGCTTTTAAAGAAAGCCTACCTAACTCAAGGTTTATAAGAGCAGTACTAATATTATTTGGTACCATCAGCAGCCATTTCAAACAACCATTAATCGAAAGGGCCAGAGATTGTATCACAAAATCATCATAACCCCATATTTGAACCCCATACATCATTTTCATTAACATCCTCACATCTAAAAAAATTTGAGCTGCTTGTACAGATTTGTCCAGATCTATAATGGAAACATAATATAGCCTGTTGTTCTGCCTTAGTTTTCTGTTTGATTGCCCTCATATGGAGGCCACAGGATCCATTAAAAGAAAAGATAATACCCAAATATTTAAAATTACGTACTTGCTCTAGTTTGTATCATTGCATGCTCCAGGATATTTTGTAAATCTTCTACCAAACACTTGAATTTTCATCTTATCATAATTTATTTTCAAGTCCCATTCTACACAGTCCTTTCTAAAGTCCTCTAATAACCTTGTAAGACCAATTTTACTCAAAGCTAACAAGACTGTATCATTGGCATACATTAAGACAGTGATCTTCCTAGCCCCTATCCTTGGAGCATCATAGCTCCCGCTATCGCTTAAATTGATAATCAAGTTGTTAACATAGATATTAAATAGGATAGGGGCTAGAAGACATCCCTGTCGGATGCCTCTATGGGTCTGCACTGAGTCTGAAAGGGTCCTGCGTGAGTTAACTCTAACTCTCAATGTGGTCTGAGAATACAATGATTGAATTAATAAAAACAATTGCCTCTCTATATTAAGGGTACTTTCAGACATGACGCTAACCACCCTTTAACCACCCTTGGTGGTTATTTATGCATGTTGCAGGGCTCCATAGGGCACCAACACAGCCCTGCAACATGCATAAATAACCACCAAGGGTGGTTAAAGGGTGGTTAGCGTCATGTCTGAAAGTACCCNGTGGCATATGCCATCCCATGCCAGGGGCAGTCTTGGGTAGGGTGGCATTAGGAAGCTGTAATCCTGCCGGCCGGCCTCTGGCTAGATGATCTCGGCCCACCTATCTGACTGGCTCTCTCTCACGCGCGCTTCACAGTCTTCGCCAGCCTATCTGAGTGCCCTGCCAAGGTCCCAGCCTGCCTTCCCTACTGCCTCTCATGCCATGCTGCCTGTTTGCCCACCTGCCCAGGTGGCCAAGATCAAAGCCTGCCTCAGCCAGCCTTTCGATGCTCATGCCACACTGCCTGTCTGCCCGCCTGCCTGCCCAGGTGGCCAAGATCAAACCCTGCCTCAGTCTGCCTTCTGCTCATGCCACGCTGCCTGTCTGCCTGCCCGCCCAGATTGCCTAGATCAAACCCTGCCTCAGCCAGCCTTCCCATGCTCATGCCACGTTGCCTGTCTGCCTCCCCAGGTGGCCAAGCTCGAACCCTGCCTCAGTCTGCCTTCTGCTCATGCCAAAGTGCCTGTCTGCCCGTCCTGTGGGTAAAACTGAAGTCCTGCCCCAGCCTGCCTACCCCTCATGCCAAGGTCTGCCCTGGCAACCCTGGGTGATGTGCCCCACTGACCTGGTAATACCGCTGCTGCTGTCTTCTGGTCCATGGGTGCTCTGCCCAAATCCAAATCCAAATTTTAATTGAATTGGTCACATGGCCTTCTCAATACAATTACATAACAACATGATATAATGCCTTATACATAAATAAATTTCAGAACTCATAAACATCAATCAAATACAAAACAAACCTTTACAAGCTATACTGCATTAATAAAATTATAAATTATTATTCGTATAGAATTCCTATATAATTTCATTCATATTGCACCTAATTTTAAAACTTTGGCCATTACATTTAACTTCAATTAGTATATTTTAATCCACCCTAAGCTTTCATTCTTTATCCACAACTCTATCCAATAAACATTTATCCTTGAAAGTGGTACCAAAATAATTTCCCACCAGCTATATCTATATATATCTATTATGAAGTTTGGCTGCTCTTAGCACAAATATTGCCACAACCTTTGTTTTTTGAGGGTTTCTATCACCAAGTAAATAAATCAAGGTCTGGATGGATGACCATCCAGTCTCCAATCCTAGGACCTTACTCAAGTATTATTTAGGTTTTACACACAGAGGGCATTTCAAAATATCATGAGCTAGGGCTTCTACCTCTATTCCACAGGGGCATAATCTTTCATGGTATGGTATGCCCTTGTATTGTCCATCCACTACCGTCGATGCAAAAATCTGAAAGCGCATACTTACAAAAGCCTTGCGCAGATCTGGGTCCCCAAGTTCAAATAGATATGTCCCTCCTCGGGGGCTTGGAATAATATACTTATAAAAAGATGCAATACGCGATTTCGTGGCCATTGCCCTTTGGTTCTGTCTATCAACATCTCTAATTCGAGATCTAACCTGTCTTAATATTTCCTTACCTGATATACCATAAAAATAATCCAATGAGAAACCCAAGGACTTTAATAGCTTCTTGACATACGGCCACCAATTATCCTCTCCACTCTCATGGTCAATCTGTTTTTCAGTCATCACTGAACTAATCAGCGTAGAGTGTGGAGCATCCCTATTCTTAGCCCATAAAGACAAGATACTCCTCTCCACCATTTGCTTTTAAAGAAAGCCTACCTAACTCAAGGTTTATAAGAGCAGTACTAATATTATTTGGTACCATCAGCAGCCATTTCAAACAACCATTAATCGAAAGGGCCAGAGATTGTATCACAAAATCATCATAACCCCATATTTGAACCCCATACATCATTTTCATTAACATCCTCACATCTAAAAAAATTTGAGCTGCTTGTACAGATTTGTCCAGATCTATAATGGAAACATAATATAGCCTGTTGTTCTGCCTTAGTTTTCTGTTTGATTGCCCTCATATGGAGGCCACAGGATCCATTAAAAGAAAAGATAATACCCAAATATTTAAAATTACGTACTTGCTCTAGTTTGTATCATTGCATGCTCCAGGATATTTTGTAAATCTTCTACCAAACACTTGAATTTTCATCTTATCATAATTTATTTTCAAGTCCCATTCTACACAGTCCTTTCTAAAGTCCTCTAATAACCTTGTAAGACCAATTTTACTCAAAGCTAACAAGACTGTATCATTGGCATACATTAAGACAGTGATCTTCCTAGCCCCTATCCTTGGAGCATCATAGCTCCCGCTATCGCTTAAATTGATAATCAAGTTGTTAACATAGATATTAAATAGGATAGGGGCTAGAAGACATCCCTGTCGGATGCCTCTATGGGTCTGCACTGAGTCTGAAAGGGTCCTGCGTGAGTTAACTCTAACTCTCAATGTGGTCTGAGAATACAATGATTGAATTAATAAAAACAATTGCCTCTCTATATTAAGGGTACTTTCAGACATGACGCTAACCACCCTTTAACCACCCTTGGTGGTTATTTATGCATGTTGCAGGGCTCCATAGGGCACCAACACAGCCCTGCAACATGCATAAATAACCACCAAGGGTGGTTAAAGGGTGGTTAGCGTCATGTCTGAAAGTACCCAATGTCAATTCAGCTCAGCACATAATTTTGACCTATTCATAAGATCAAAAGTGGAGGACACAAAGGCAGCAAGTAATTTTCGTTTATGACACTTATATTTGTTAATCAGATGATTCAATATAAAAACCTGTCCTATTGTGGATTTGTTAATCATAAATCCTGCTTGCTCCTCTGCTATAATTCCATTCTCTTCCACCCATTCCAAAAGTCGATGCAGCAACAGCCTCGTATATAATTTAGATGCAATACACAACAAACTGATAGGTCTATAATTCTCCAGTTTTAGTTTATCCCCCTTTTTAAAAACGGGAACAACAATACTTTCTTTCCAGTTATCCGGAATAACTACGTTCAAATTTATTAATGTAAAGAGATGAGCCAAAGTCATGATCCCCCAAGTTGGGAGCACCTTAAACACCTCTCCTGGAATATAATCTATCCCTGCTGCCTACCTTGGTTTCAAAATTTTAATAGCCTCTACCACATCTTCGAGTGATACTGAACCCCAAACAGGGAGAGATGTAACTTCTTGTACAATTGTACATCCTCAAATAATTCCGTAAAATGTTTAGTCCATACTGAAGCAGCAATTTGGGGCTCCGGCACTAACCCCACCTTAGACTTTGAATTATTAAACAAAACACCAAAACCTCTAGAATCTCCTTTTTAAACCACTTTTCTAAGCCTTGACCACTTGACCACTGATATTCACAATATTCTGTATTCTTATTTTTCAAAAAATATTTATACTCCCTTCTTAGCTTTCTATACTGGAAGAGATAATATGAGTCTGGATATTTTCTTAATTTAGGAAGAGTTTGTCTTAAAACAATTTTGGGGGCATTACATTCCTTATCCCACCAACCCCATTTCCTAGCCAATTTTCCATCTCCTGGGGTTAACATGAGATTTAGTTTTAAATAGTCTGTGAACTGTACCCATAGCTCTAGAGCCTGGAGTGCTCTTCTTGTTTCCATTAATTGGACAAACAACGTCTGCACATTTGGATGGTCAATGAGAGTTAAAATATTTTCCCTCACTCTTTCCATCCATTTCCCTGGTAGATTATCCTGGCTTAAATATGAATACACTACAAATTCATTAAACCCCTGGTGGATCCCGCTCTTAGCAAGATATTTCACGCTAATAAATCAAACAAAGAAGATTCCCCAAAAATGGAATAAGGCAGTCATAATCCCCCTTTTTAAAAAAGGAAATCCTTTAAATCCGACCTGCTATAGACCTATCAGTCTCCTCTCTGTTTTGGGTAAATTGTACACCAGGGTGTTGTTAGTAGCAGTAGAAAAATGAATTGGAATGGATCATCCACTAAGAGAGGAACAGGCGGGTTTTTGCAAGGCCAAGTCTACTATGCATAACTGCTTCGTGTTAAAGCATTTGATTGATAAATACACCATTATTAAACATGGGAATCTCTATGTTGCTTTCATTGATTTCTCGAAAGCGGTTGACACGGTAAATTGAGATCGTCTGTGGGTTAAACTGAAAAAGATGGGGATTCCGCAAGGATTACTTACATTAATAGTTCAGTTACATAAAGATACTAAAGAAGTAGTGAGGATGAATGCACAAGGGAGTATTACAAGAGAATTTTGTATGTGGCAGGGAGTGAGACAGGGTTGCCTCCTCACCCCATTACTTTTTAA
The DNA here is from genome assembly GCA_003113815.1 of Sphenodon punctatus. Lineage (NCBI taxonomy): Eukaryota > Metazoa > Chordata > Lepidosauria > Sphenodontia > Sphenodontidae > Sphenodon > Sphenodon punctatus. The sequence continues at coordinate 172,310 of QEPC01010660.1, forward strand.
TCTGTACATCTATGATTTATTGCCTACATTATCAGCAACTAATCCAACGCCACCACGTATTCGAGAAAGGGCAATATCGTGTCTAATGTACACCAATGACATTGTTATCTTTTCCCAGACCAGGCGTGGCCTCCAGCAGATGTTTACGTCGTTATATACATATTGTCAAGCTAATGTGCTTTCTGTTAATATGAGTAAATCCAATGTGATGGCTTTTGGTAACTCCCGTATCCAATATAAATGGTATTTGGGGGGACAAGAGTTACTATCGGTGCAGCAATATACATATTTAGGGGTCATATTTACTAATTGAAACAGGTGGCATAAGAGTAACAACAGACAAATTGCTAAAGCAAAGCAAACTGTCGGGGGACTTCTTAGGTTATATTTTGCAGCACCGACAGCATCAATAAAACAATTATTAGACATTTTTCAGACCAAAGTTATTGCCGCTTTGACGTATGGGGGTGAAATAACTGTTATTGGATACAGGAGTATTATGGAAACCCCACAGAACCTCTTTTTACGGGCAATCCTGGGAGCCCCTA
>QEPC01010660.1:178483-190115 GCA_003113815.1 Sphenodon punctatus
CTCCAGCTCCAGGTGCATCTGGATAGTATCGGCTTCCTAGACCCTTTTCAATCTGGGTTCCGCCCCGGCTATGGCACCGAGACGGCGTTGGTGGCCTTGGTAGACGACCTCCGCCGGGAGATGGATGCAGGATGTTCAACATTTCTCATCCTGCTAGATCTCTCAGGTGGAGGCAGTCACTAAGGCTGCCTTCCGCCATCTATATCTAGTACGCAGGCTGCGTCCGTTTGTCTCCGGCCCGGACCTGGCCTCCCTCATCCATGCCTTCATCACCTCGAGGCTCGACTACTGCAATGCGCTCTACGTGGGGCTTCCCTTGTTCTTGGTTCAGAGGCTGCAGCTAGTGCAGAATGCGGCAGCTCATCTTCTTACAGGGACGGGCCGCCGGGAGCATATTACACCAGTGCTCCGAGCTCTGCACTGGCTGCTGATAGCGTGCCGAACCAAGTTCAAGGTGCTGGTGATGGTTTATAAAGCCCTACACGGTCTCGGCCCCTCATACCTTAGGGACCGCCTCACCCTCTGCGCCCCAGAGCGGCTCCTGCGCTCTGCCGGGGGTGACTTCCTGGAGGTCCCCCGTGTTAAGCGGGGGGCCACGATGGAGAGGGCATTCTCGGTAGTAGGACCGTGGCTGTGGAACTCCCTTCCGGAGGAAGCTCGCCTGGCCCCATGCCTATTAACATTCCGGTGAAACTGTAAGACCTGGCTATTCGCCCAGGCCTTTGGGAGGGAGGGTGAGTAGGGTGGGAGGTTTTAGTTCCCCCACCTATTTTTGGCTTTTAGAGTGGTTGTCTAGCCCTGTAAATTAATTATTTTTATAATATTTATGGCTATTTTAAATTGTTTTTATTGTATTTTAAAGATTGTTGGAAGCTGCCCCGAGCTGCATGGCAGGAGGGGCGGGGTAAAAGTTTATAAATAAATAAATAAATAAATAAGTGTCCCACATCCAGGCCAGTCAGCCTGCAATGCACAGCAGAGCAGGGGTGCCAGCCACCGAGCCCTGGCCAGGCCTCTGCCACTGTTCCACTGATGCCAACCAGCCTGCAATGCCTGGCAGAGCAAGGGTGCCAGCTGCAGTTACTGTGCCAGGGCAATCCAATGTCTGCTGCTTCTGCTGGTACTGCACGTCAGTCATTTGCTCCGCACTCTTGTAGATGAGCATAGCTCAGATGAGTGCTCCGGTGGGCAAGGCTTGCCCAATTTGCAATAGAGCTTCTTAAGCTCAGTCAAGTAGGATGCCAGTCTGTAACACCTGGCCAAGTAGGGGTGCCAGCCACTGAGTCCTGGCTGGGACTCTGCCGCTGCTCCACTGATGCCAACCAGCCTGTAACACCCAGTCAAGCAGGGGTGCCAGCCGGCCCCAGGACCCACCATCAGGGTTCTGGAGCCGTCATTCCACTCATGGGGAGCCATCATCCCACCGCATCAAGAAACAGTCAGCCACTCCAGCCACAGGATCCACCCTCAGGGTTCTTGGGCTTATGTTCCAGGCAAGGAGGGCTGTCATTCCACTTCATCTAGAAGCTGCCACTCTAGTCCCAGGACCCACCATCAGGGTTCTGAGGCCATCCTTCCACTCATGGGGAGCTGTCATCCCACTGCATCAAGAAACAGCCAGCCACTCCAACCCCAGGACCCACCCTCATGGTTCTGGGGCCATCATTCCACCGCATCAAGAAACAGCCAGTCACTCCAGCCCCAGGACCCACCATCAGGGTTCTGGGGTCTACATTACAGGCAGGGAGGACTGTCATTCCACTTCATCCAGAAGCTGCCACTCTTGTTCCAAGACCCACCATCAGGGTTCTGGGGGCATCATTCCACTCACAGGGAGCTGTCATTCCACTGCATCATGAAGCAGCCACTCCAGCCCCAACCCACCATCAGGGTTCTGGGGCCTACGTTACAGTCAAGGGATCCATCATTCCATGGCATGCCATGGGTTCTGTGCCCTGGCAATCCAATGTCCGCTTTTGCTGCCTCTGCTGTGCCATAGGTTCTGTGCCCCAACAATCCAATGTCTGCTTCTGCTGCCTCTGCTGTGCCATGGGTTCTGTGCCCTGGCAATCCAATGTCCGCTTCTGCTGCCTCTGCTGTGACATGGGTTCTGCTACTGGGCAATCCAATATCTGCTGCTGCTCCACCGATGCCTGGCAGCCTGCAATGTAGGGGAATCAGGCCAGCCACCAAGCCCCAAGTCTTCCCGGCCTCTGCTGCTCCTGCTTCTGCTGCTGCTGGGTCTCAGATGGGCAGCCATGGTGCCACAGACACCCTTGGGGGCCAAGCACCAAGCCTGCCTGCCCAAACAACCCGGGGTGCCAAGCGTCAAGCCTTCCCGGTCTCTGCTGCTGCTGCTGCTGTGTCTCAGATGGCCTGCCATGCCCCCATGGGCACCCCTGGAGCTCCCCAAGCCTCTGCCATGGCCAAACTTTCCAAACATTTGGGAGGGCCCGAACTCCGTGGGACCGAACCCACGAACCTGAACGAAGTTTTCAGACTGAACGGCTGAACTTTCGAACCCCGTTCTGTTTACACATCCCTAACCATGCATTGCAACTGTTGCAGCGGTGTGGCAATGAATTTTCTTACTATTACTAGGCTGATGCTGTACAGAGTATCTGGCAGGCACCATATGGGCAAACACTGACCCAGATACATCATCCAGCCAGGTCTCTGTAATGTATGCATGGTCAGCAGCTTTATCCTGTATAAGATCAAGGATAATCAATCTTTCATTTACCCTTGACTGCACGTTAAAGAGAAGCAGCTGTTGGTTGGTGGCTGGCTTCTTGGCTTTAAGTGAAAGACAGACCTTGGAAAGGTGGTTTCTCCAAATGCGGCTTGTAAAGCTTCGCAAATGCTGTTGGCTAGCTTCCTCAAATCACACTGACCATGGAAAATGTGTCTTCTAAAATGGAGTATCCTTTTAAACCTAGTCAGAGTTTACAGGATCTTGCTGGGGCCACAATGGAGTATTGCAGGAAGTAGAAGAGTCCAGCAATGTCCCATCACAAGAAACCTGGGTGACTAGTGACCAGAAGCTGAGCACGGTACATATTTAGACACATAACAGTAGCTATGTGCTTATGACATATGTGTGTTTGCAGCACCCAAAATCCGTGTTTAACAAGTGACAGGAGGCGTATTTGCAAATATAGATGCAATGACAAAAAGTGCATTTAACACCACAGGCAAGTGTCTAGTGTGTTATGTCTGGTAACATCCACTGGCTACCAGAAGCAGTTTCTTTGTGATTCAAAGAAGGACAAGCTATCATGGCTGGAGGACCAGACTCTATAGTTCCCTATCATAGGTCCTGGTCAAACTGGGATGTGCAGGATTAAAAAAAAAAAAAAATGAAGCCAAGACAAATCTTGGTTTTAGCCAGTGCAGGACAGTTTTTGGTTCTAAAAGCTGCAGTGCTCACATAATCCCATGACTCCAACAGCAGAGGCCTTAAGGAAAATTCCAAAAATATCACACGAGGAAACAACAGGAGTTGCCCCCCTCACCCCACCTATGATTATTAATATAGTTTCTAGACAGAGCAGGGAGTAGTGCTGGCAGGCCCCCTTGTGGAGAAGAGCAAGTCCGTGGAGATCACTGCTGCTTCCCCAAAGAGAGACAGGGAATGAGGAGAGTCTAGAGAGGAAGTGTCATACTAGGCCTCCTCCCTGGCTGGTGCACTGAGAGTGTCGCCCCCTGTTTCATTCTGCACTTACCTCAGTTCCAGCAATGACTGCTGAGCTTTAGGGAGCATTGATGCTGCCACAAGCTACAGAGTGTTCTTGGAACTAGAGCAGAGGTTCCCACACTACACTGTGCTAGGTGATGCCAAGGGAAGTAGTAAGTGTTCTGCAGATGCACCATGGAGCTGGCTGCAGCTATAGCAATACATACTCTGATCCTGCCATTGCTGGGGGCAAGAGGGTACATGTGCTGGCCACAGGTCTCTATGATTGTCAGTGACTCATTGGTCTAAAGTGTTTGACCATTGCTGGCCTAGAAAATACAGATGTAATGGAGTAATTGGTCCAAACAAAATTGTCTGCCATTAGTCAAAACTCCTGCATTTCATTTTAAGGCAGGAAAAAATGGCAGGTAAAGAAGACCATGTTATTCAAAGTCCCTGCCACCCCATTAGCAAACAGCTGCAGTTAAACATAGCAGCTGAGTCCTGTTGACTCTTTTAACCTCCCACTCAACATGTGAGCACAAACAGGCTGCAGCACTGGGGGTCTAGGCTCCTGTTTACCTTCTGGATTCCAGCCTCTTTTTTCCTTATATGGTGAAGATCTGATCACAGGGCCTTTGCAGTGATTCTTTATCTGGACTGGCTCAAGTGGGATTCCAGCCTCAATGCACTTTTATTCCATAGGACCATCTGAGTGTAAGGAAGCAGGAGGCTACAACCCCACCCCCTCCTGCCTGACACAGTCCGGGAGGTTCAGTCCCTGGCACACAGCTTGGGCAAGAGGAGGCTCAGATGGCTTCTTAAAGCAACGACACCTGCAGCTTTCACACCTGCTAGAGGTCACTGGAAAAATAAATAGAACAGAACACAAACACTGAGCTTATTGTACTTCACTAAAGACTTTGATAAATACCCACAAAGATTAAGGGAACTACATAAGTTTGTGGTAAGAGCCAAAGTCCCAGAGCAGATTTAAAAATAGACAAACCAAATAAAGCAATTCATCTATCTGGGGCTCCCAGAGACATGCAGGACCCACACCCTTCTTATCTGTTAGTGGGCCAGGGACAGAGATTAATAGGTGGCTCTGGCAAGGCCTCTGCTGGAAATTCTGTCACTAAGGGAAGGAATGGACCTGCCTGCCCCTCTAAACCTCTCCAGAGCATGTGCTCCCAGCAACACACCCAACCCTAGCCCTCTTCCACAGGGCTGAGCTCAGCCCTTTGAATCTCTAGTAACTCCTTGGAGTCCAGACTTCTATTTCCCTGTTTTTAGGCTGTGATAGGTGGCTGGTGAGTAGCTGTCCCATCGGCCATGCCAGCAACCAAGCCATGCACCCCCATCCTCGAGCACAGCCCTGTGTGGACAAGCCTACCTTACTGTGCCACTCAGAGTGCATTCGTCTGCACCATGCTGGTATGGTGACTCACACCTCACCTAACTGGTGTGTCAATGTAGCACTAAATGCAAACGTATAAAAATGGAACAAGGGGACCAGAGGGGAGTTTAGGGCGTAGGGGTCAGTCCCCTCCTTAATTTCAGCTCCCAACAATTCCTGTAGCGACAACAAAATGGCCACTGCTGCATAGGTCAAAATAAAGAGGAAACTGTTCCTTATCAGCATTTGAGTTTCCTGGGAAATGGACAAATGGGTGAAATCACCAATATTTGGGATGGGACTTTATCCAACCTCCCACACTTTGGGCCATTGTATACCTCCCAGCAGTTCCACTTTAGGCAAGACACGACCCACCTCTCTGTCATTGGAAAATCCAATGATTCAGGCAATTCCTTGCTTTTAGAGGCAATGTCCACCAGAGCACCCCCGACACCACCAGGGTGCCTGCACATGGGGAATGACAGAGCTCCCCACACATGGCTCAGTCACCACTGCTGCTGGAGCCAGCCCTGTGTTCTCTCCCTCCTGCTGCCAGTCACACCTTCCCCATTGCTGGAGTTGTTCCTGTCTCTCCATGTGGTTGGGCAAATATCACCGGAGCCAGCCCCACCCCTCATTGGAGTTGCCCCTTCACCTGGTGTTAGTGAACATGTGTGTGTGAGGGAGAAAGTGTATGTATGGGGCGGGGAGTGCTCCCATGTGTGTGTGGGTGTGGGTGCATGGGGTGGGGAGGGGGACTTATATTCCTCTTTGGTTAACTGAAATGTTGGGAGGTATGTTGGTGTGCTAGATGACATTCTCTGCAGGGCATGCAGCACCCACAGCTCCTGAAAAAGGAAGCTGCCATTGTGCAGCAGACCTGACAATCCAGACTCACTGCCTTGATGTGCAAAGCACCAGCAGCTGCAGTGGTGCACCAGTGGTTCAGAGGAGCACAACAGCACATGGAGAGCTGGCTGTACCCCCGAAGAACAATACAGGCAGTGAAGAAGGTTGTGGAAGCTTCCATCTGAAATAGTCTCCTGGCTGCAAAGGGATGACTGAAAGGCACTCAGTGTACCTGATCAGAGTCCAGCCTCACCTGGTTATATATTGGATTATCTGTGGCAGACAGGGAGGGTTTACTGTGCATGGCTCAGCAAGGATATCAGCTGCCTCCTGTGCTGGGCACTTCATTCTCATGCCCTCCAACATTTGGCAGAGGGAAATAGGTACACTTTATGCCATCCCTATTTTGCAAATTTATGAAATATTTTAATAGCATAGCCCACTGACTAACTTTGGGGCTGAGTGTCACATGAGGGTAAGGGTCAGAACCCAGGGAGAGCTGTGGGAAGGGCTAGAGCAGAGAGAGGGCAGACCTGGGAACTAGAGAGTGGAGACCTCTCAGCTGACCTCTGATGTTGGGAGAGCAAGGCTTATCCTCAAGGTCCTGGAGAAAAGTGGAACACCACAAAGAGTACAGGAACAAGGAAACCAGAGAGCAAAGAAGAGGGAACCAGGGAGCATAGGGGCTAGAGAGCAGGGGACTAGAGCAAGGAACTCTAGCTCAAGTAGTAAGAGGGTGTGCTTTGCATATATAAGGTCCCAGGTTCAATCCCTGGCATTTCCACTTCAGGATTCCTAGTAGTACACCTGCGGGAGGCCTCTGCTGGGGACTTGGAGGGGTCTCAGGGAGCACACCAGGATGGCCTTTGCTGGAGATCCTGGAAGAGCTGGATTTGGACCTGAATTTGAAACCCCTGCTGCCATGTCAGGTTGTGACAACACCGGGCTAAGCTGGACCATTAGTCTGACTCAGTTAGGCAGTTTAGTTTTTAACGAGGAGGAGGAGGAGTAAGGAGAGGAGCCGTGATAGAGAGAGTTCTTCTACCCAGCTTCCTGGTGGTACCAGCATATGTTTATACAGGCTGATAACCACCAGGAAGCTGGGAGGCAGAGCAACCAAAGAGACAGACAGGCAGGAGTAGGTGGGGTCAAAAGAAGGTCCAAGAAAAAAACACAAGGAAAGGAAGCTAGACAGGGAAACAGGCTGGGGCAGTGGTGCAAACAGGTAAGTTGATTCTCCACTGGGTCAGGTGTTCAAGGCCGGAGGCCGCTAGAAAAAAGAATGTCTATGTGAGAGCTCTGTGCACATGTTTGTATAGTCAGGACTGATGGTTCAAGCTGAAACACAGCCTATCAAATGTCAGAGTTCTCAAATGAGTGCACTGACTTTGGCTCTAAAGCAGAGGTGGAGAACCTTTTCCCTCCCTGGGGCCACTTGGAAAATTAGTACAAGCTCCGAGGGCCACTTAGAAGTTGGGGGTGGGGCTGTTTAAGGGGTGTGATCAGGAAAATGATGGTCCAGATCATGCATTTGTTCCCTATCCTCATGTGTATGCCCTCATCTCTGTCTGCTCACTTATCCTGAGCTCAGTCTTTAAGTAACTGGGGGTAGGAACAGGAACAAGGGGCCACATAAAAACTAGCCACAGGCCTACAGATGAAATGGATATTGAAACTGTTATTCATGGTCATTATTTTCTTGAGTATTTATTTATTTATTTATTTGGCATCAGCTTTCACTATAACCATCAAATTTTGCGACCAAAATAAAATACAATAATCAAAATGACAATAACAACACAATAATAATACAATAATAAAGCACCAGGTCATATCACATTACACCACCTTATGCCAAATCATACCACATTATACCGTGCATATGAAAACTTGGCTCAGGATAACCAGTCCCTGCTGCAACCATTGGAAAATTTAGAAACACAAGCCCCCCCATCTTATAGCATCACAAATTCCCCTCATATCTCCTTTATCACCACCTTCTGTCTCTGGGAGGCCAACCAGACATAGGACGCAAGGGCCACCACATCCTCTTTGTTTCCCTGAGAAAGCAAACTCTTAGGCCGTTTTTAGACGACCGCGGCGGCGCCCGCGCTTGTTTTCAAAAAAGCCGGCAGCCCATTCCACACGAGACGCTGCCGCCAAATACGCGCATGTGCGGCCCGACGCGCATCCATTTCCGGCCGCGTATGACCAGCCTCGATCGCCGACCCGGTCAGTTTGCGCCCGGAAATGGATGCGCATCGACCGCGCATGCGCGTATTCGGCGGCAGCGTCTCGTGTAGAACGGGCTGCCGGCTTTTTAAAGAAACAAGCGCGGGCGCCGCCGCGCTCGTCTGAAAACGGCCTCATACCCTTGACCTGGTTCTATACACAAGGGGTCATAGGTAGTCAGTTGGAGTCAAACCACCCTAAGAGCAGTACAATAGGGACAGGTTAACAAGAATTGTTCTACGGTCTCAACCCCTCCTTGAGGACAGGTACACACCAGTTTCTTGTAAGCAATCCTCTTGTACCTCCCTTCCACCACTGCAGTCTTGACCAGTTGGAACCGGAGGAGCGTGTAGCTTCTCCAGAGTCTACGACTCTGTAAGATGTCTAGGTATGGTTCCATCCCCCAGACCACCTTAATTGACTTGAGCCAGGGGGCAACCCTCCAACTCCCTACCATCGCTATATCCTCTTGCCCTTCAATGTCCTCTAGCCTAGCCTGGATTTCTTTCCTAATCCCGACCAGGGATTTCCCAGCAAAATAGGCAAAGGAAAAGCCCTGACTCTGTAGGAGGTGTTCTAACACACAAGGTCCAAAACATAAACAAAATCCAACCCACTTAGAAATCAAATGACACCAAAGTTGGAAAAACTCCAGAAACAGGCAGAGGTTTTTAAAATTAACATGAACAGCCTTTACTACTAGGGCAGTAAAACAGCTTTTTCCTAGGACATAACTGGTGCCTACATATGCCTAAAAACAAGGCCATGTGTTTGTCCCAAAAGTCCATAGGGAAAGAGATAAACTTAAATCACCCAAAAGCTTTTGGGTGATTTGGGTGATTTAAGTTTATTTAAGGAATTTTTGATTGGTGCACAGGATGACTATTTACTTATCTCACTTGCCCCCTCTAGGCATTTGAAAATTCAATTGGAAATTAGATGGTTATAGAAGGTAAACCATAATTATTAAATGGTATACTATTTGGAGACAATGCTTGAACAACTGTAAAAATGATTTCAATATACTTTATATTTCCAACAGATTAACCCCAAGCTCTGATGCCACCCAGTGTGCTGTTGACAACGACCCAGAATAAGGGGGTCAGAAACACAATTGTGTTCAGCACAACTTATTTTGTTTAGTTGTATATGGATCTCCTCTTAAAATGAATCATTTTGGGATATAATGTGGTCTTTTTGCAATGTTTGTATGTTTCTCCAACTGATGTATTGATACTTTGCAGCCAATGTATTTCCGATATGTATTATCTCTTTCCCTATGGACTTTTGGGACAAACACATGGCCTTGTTTTTAGGCATATATAGGCACCAGTTATGTCCTAGGAGAAAGCTGTTTTACTGCCCTAGTAGTAAAGGCTGTTCATGTTAATTTTAAAAACCTCTGCCTGTTTCTGGAGTTTTTCCAACTTTGGTGTCATTCGATCTGTAGGAGGTGTCCCAGATATCTAAGCCATGGATAGCCTCTAATACCCTCATACCGCAGTTCCTCTTGGAGGCACAGACACGGGAGAGTTTTCGTGAAGAGAGATCAGCCTTAGCCAATTTCGTATCAGGGCGGATTTGGCATACAGCTCCATAGAAGCCGCCCCGAGCTGTGTTCAGGAGGGATGGGGTATAAATAAAATAAATAAATAAATAAATAAATAAATAATACCCGGCTCTGCTCTCAGCACAGGGCCCGGAACATCCTTCCCCACCTGAAGAATCCTACGAAGGAACAAGTCCTGCAACCTTTCCAGGGGTTTAATAATTGGTTGGGGGATAATCTCAAGGACAAACATTGCCGCAGGTGGAACTTTGGCTCTATATTGCTTTAGAAAGGTCGAAACTGGCACACCCTCAGAAATCCCCGCCGCCCTACCTATTGCCCCCGCAAATTGGGCTGCTCTTGCTACCCATCCTTGTATGTGTCTAGACCACGTACCCCTGCTAGAGAAAGTCACCCCAAGGTAGACAAAAGATTGCACACCTCAAGTGGTTGCTTGGCCATTTCCCACTTAACCGGTGGTTTACGACAGCCAAACATCATAACCTTAGATTTCTGTGGGTTAGGTAACAGTTCATTTGAGTCACAGTAGCTGTCCAAGCCCTGTATCAATTGCTTCAACCCCTTCACTGTCTGGGAAATTAAGACCAAATCATCTTCTTTAGTAAATCAGAAGGAGAATATCTGCATCAGAGCAGACCCCCAATTTGGTTCGGTTCAAGTTAATAGCATCACATTTGCTTTTGAGGGTGGTGGTGTCCATTTGATTCGGTTCATACATCAGTTCATCAGAGGGGTTGGTCCGATCCAGGGGGATCATCTCATGGGTGGTGGGTCTGGTTTGGGATCAGTTGTTGGGGGAGTCGGTCCAGTTTGGGGATCTGTTCATGGGAGTGTAGATCTGGTCGGGGGATCAATGCCTAGGAGGTTGGATCGGGTTTAGGAATTGGTTCATTGGGGCCGGTCTGACTCGGGGATCATTTTGTTAGGGTCTGCTTTGGTCTAGTTTGGGAATCGGTTCATCGGGGTCTGGTGTGTCTTTTCAGGGATCCCTGAAATGGTTCAGGGATCTTTTCAGGGGTGGGGAGAATCAAACTGAACTGAACCAGACCAAGCTGGATCAAACTGCACTCCCACCTGGACTTCCATCGAGAACCTGAACCACTCCCCACCATGATCCCAAATTGATCCCCAAACCGATCCCCCTACTGATTCCAAACCGACCTTCCATTCATCCCTGAATTCAGAACTAAACAATGGAAACCATATAGATTTGGACGAGACCGGACTGAATCAAATTACACCCTGACTGATCTGAACATAACCAATATCAGAGTGGGTTGCATATCTGACACAATGGATGTGGATTGAAGCGGCCAAATCCCATAGATACACTATTAGATTCAGATATTCTTTTCACCTCTACACAAGTCACATTTGGCCCCTGGGCCTGGGATTCACCAACACTGCTCTGAAGTTTTCATTTTAAAGATACTCAAAGGATCACAGGTGGAGGCAGTGATAGTCCCTTTCAGCACATTAAAGAATCATCTCTCACAAATGCACACACACATCCTTCCCTCCTTCCATCTTGATCAAAGGCACACAGCCTGGGTGTTACCTTTCTTTGATAGCAGTGCTCACCCTCAGGGGCGGCTCGTAGTTCAGGGCTGTTGGACGGTGCCCTACAAGCCCTGACTGGCTGCTGCAGCTACTAGGGCCCTAGTGTGGGGGGAATTTGTTTATTTATTTTTTTTAAAAATCCCCCCTCCCCTGACTATTTTGGGAGGGGGGGCCAGGGGGGCTAGGTCCAAGCGGGGAGTCTTATCTGTTCCCCGATCTGCCTTGCCTGATAAGTGCTGCTGGCGGGGAATCCCGGAAGTGGCTGATTGATTCACTCAGCACTGCAGTGTGCTCACTGTGCTGTGCTGATTCAATCTGCTGATTCAATTAGCATTCAGCACAGCCA
>QEPC01010666.1:17713-36453 GCA_003113815.1 Sphenodon punctatus
CCCTTCAAAATCTCTCTTGGCCTGCCTTATTAACACTTTACATTTACGTTGCCAGTGTTTATGCTCTTTCATATTATTTTCATTGGGATTAGCCTTCCATTTCTTAAAGGATGCCTTTTTGGCTCTAATAGCCTCCTTCACCTCCCCATTTAGCCACAGTGGAAGACCTTTGTGATCCATGACCCCCTCCCCCTCCCCATGGCCCGAGGGAGCATTGCTCTGACCCATCTGGCACTGACTCTGACAGGGTCGGAGACAGGACGCTGGGCTGGAGGGACCATTGCCCTGACCCAGTCTGGCACTGACTGTGACACTGTTGTCAGAGACAAGACACTGGGCTGGAGGGACTGTTGCTGTGACCTAGGCCGCTTTCACACCTGCCCCCCCCCCGCAATATTCTGGCTGCGGGAGGGAATGCGCAGCCAGGATATGCATGGGGTTTGTCTCCCCCCACACGGTTTTGTCGGCAAACACCCGCAGGGGGCTTTCATACCAGTGGCACCTCACACATATCCTGGCTGTGCATTCCCTCCTGCAGACAGAATATGTGCAGGGGAGGTGGGGGAGGGCTGAAAGTGGCCCTAGTCTGGCACTGACTGTGACACTGTCGGAGACAGGATGCTGGACTGGAGGGATCATTACTCTGACCTAGTCTGACTGTAACACTGTTGGAGACAGGTTGCTGGGTTGGATCGACCCTTGCTCTGACCGCACGGAGACTGGACACTGGTCAGGCAGGGCAGTGCTGCGACCCCACGGAGACAGGATGCTGGGCTGGATGAACCATTGCTCTGACCCAGTCTGGCAGTGACTGTGACACTGTTGGAGACAGGACGCTGGGCTGGAGGGAGCATTGCTCTGACCCATCTGGCACTGACTCTGACAGGGTCGGAGACAGGACGCTGGGCTGGAGGGACCATTGCTCTGACCCAGTCTGGCACTGAATGTGACACTGTCGTCTGAGACAAGACACTGGGCTGGAGGGACCGTTGCTCTGACCCCACAAAGACAGGACACTGGGCTGACGGGGCGGTGCTGTGGCCCCATGGAAACAGGAGGCTGGGTGGACGGGCCAGTGCTGTGATCCTGTGGAGACAGGAGAGTGGGTGGAGGGGGCAGTGCTGTGACCCCGCGGAGACAGGAGAGCGGGCGGAGGGGGCGGTGCTGTGACCCCGCGGAGACAGGAGAGCGGGCGGAGGGGGCGGTGCTGTGACCCCGCGGAGACAGGAGAGCGGGCGGAGGGGGCGGTGCTGTGACCCCGCGGAGACAGGAGAGCGGGCGGAGGGGGCGGTGCTGTGACCCCGCGGAGACAGGAGAGCGGGCGGAGGGGGCGGTGCTGTGACCCCGCGGAGACAGGAGAGCGGGCGGAGGGGGCGGTGCTGTGACCCCGCGGAGACAGGAGAGCGGGCGGAGGGGGCGGTGCTGTGACCCCGCGGAGACAGGAGAGCGGGCGGAGGGGGCGGTGCTGTGACCCCGCGGAGACAGGAGAGCGGGCGGAGGGGGCGGTGCTGTGACCCCGCGGAGACAGGAGAGCGGGCGGAGGGGGCGGTGCTGTGACCCCGCGGAGACAGGAGAGCGGGCGGAGGGGGCGGTGCTGTGACCCCGCGGAGACAGGAGAGCGGGCGGAGGGGGCGGTGCTGTGACCCCGCGGAGACAGGAGAGCGGGCGGAGGGGGCGGTGCTGTGACCCCGCGGAGACAGGAGAGCGGGCGGAGGGGGCGGTGCTGTGACCCCGCGGAGACAGGAGAGCGGGCGGAGGGGGCGGTGCTGTGACCCCGCGGAGACAGGAGAGCGGGCGGAGGGGGCGGTGCTGTGACCCCGCGGAGACAGGAGAGCGGGCGGAGGGGGCGGTGCTGTGACCCCGCGGAGACAGGAGAGCGGGCGGAGGGGGCGGTGCTGTGACCCCGCGGAGACAGGAGAGCGGGCGGAGGGGGCGGTGCTGTGACCCCGCGGAGACAGGAGAGCGGGCGGAGGGGGCGGTGCTGTGACCCCGCGGAGACAGGAGAGCGGGCGGAGGGGGCGGTGCTGTGACCCCGCGGAGACAGGAGAGCGGGCGGAGGGGGCGGTGCTGTGACCCCGCGGAGACAGGAGAGCGGGCGGAGGGGGCGGTGCTGTGACCCCGCGGAGACAGGAGAGCGGGCGGAGGGGGCGGTGCTGTGACCCCGCGGAGACAGGAGAGCGGGCGGAGGGGGCGGTGCTGTGACCCCGCGGAGACAGGAGAGCGGGCGGAGGGGGCGGTGCTGTGACCCCGCGGAGACAGGAGAGCGGGCGGAGGGGGCGGTGCTGTGACCCCGCGGAGACAGGAGAGCGGGCGGAGGGGGCGGTGCTGTGACCCCGCGGAGACAGGAGAGCGGGCGGAGGGGGCGGTGCTGTGACCCCGCGGAGACAGGAGAGCGGGCGGAGGGGGCGGTGCTGTGACCCCGCGGAGACAGGAGAGCGGGCGGAGGGGGCGGTGCTGTGACCCCGCGGAGACAGGAGAGCGGGCGGAGGGGGCGGTGCTGTGACCCCGCGGAGACAGGAGAGCGGGCGGAGGGGGCGGTGCTGTGACCCCGCGGAGACAGGAGAGCGGGCGGAGGGGGCGGTGCTGTGACCCCGCGGAGACAGGAGAGCGGGCGGAGGGGGCGGTGCTGTGACCCCGCGGAGACAGGAGAGCGGGCGGAGGGGGCGGTGCTGTGACCCCGCGGAGACAGGAGAGCGGGCGGAGGGGGCGGTGCTGTGACCCCGCGGAGACAGGAGAGCGGGCGGAGGGGGCGGTGCTGTGACCCCGCGGAGACAGGAGAGCGGGCGGAGGGGGCGGTGCTGTGACCCCGCGGAGACAGGAGAGCGGGCGGAGGGGGCGGTGCTGTGACCCCGCGGAGACAGGAGAGCGGGCGGAGGGGGCGGTGCTGTGACCCCGCGGAGACAGGAGAGCGGGCGGAGGGGGCGGTGCTGTGACCCCGCGGAGACAGGAGAGCGGGCGGAGGGGGCGGTGCTGTGACCCCGCGGAGACAGGAGAGCGGGCGGAGGGGGCGGTGCTGTGACCCCGCGGAGACAGGAGAGCGGGCGGAGGGGGCGGTGCTGTGACCCCGCGGAGACAGGAGAGCGGGCGGAGGGGGCGGTGCTGTGACCCCGCGGAGACAGGAGAGCGGGCGGAGGGGGCGGTGCTGTGACCCCGCGGAGACAGGAGAGCGGGCGGAGGGGACGGTGCTGTGACCCCGCGGAGACAGGAGAGCGGGCGGAGGGGGTCGCTGCGCCGGAAGGAAAGGGCTGTGACCGCGGGGAAGTGATCGGCTCCGCATTGCAGCAGGGCTCTCTCCGGCTCCCGCGGCCGGGGCAGGGCAGGGCAGGGGCGGGGCGGAGGCAGTCGCGGGGCCGGTGCGGGGCCCGGTCGGGGCTGACGCGGGCAGGCGGAGGGCGGAGCGGAGCGGAGCGGGCGGCGGGGGCGGCGCGTGACGCGGGCGCTGCTGCTGGTGCTGGAAGCGGGGCCGGCTCGGCGGAGCGGACGGACGGACGGAGGCGGAGGATCGGAGCGGATGGGGCCGGCCATGCCCCGCTGAACCCCCGCTCGCCTCCCCGCGCAGCCCGATCCCCCCCCGGCCGAGCCATGAACTTCCAGGCGGGGCCCGGCGGGCAGAGCGCGCAGCAGTCCGGGCAGCCCGGGCAGGGGCAGAGCCTGGCGGCGCCCGGGGGGCCGGGCTCGGGGCAGTCGGGGCCGCAGTCGGGCGGGGCGCCCCAGCCCCAGTTCGGCCTCTCCAACTCGGCGGCGATCCGGGCCGAGATCGGCCGCTTCGAGTCGGTGCATCCCAACATCTACGCCATCTACGACCTGATCGAGCGGGTGGAGGACCTGGCGCTGCAGAACCAGATCCGGGAGCACGTCATCTCCATCGAGGGTCAGTACTTGGGGGGCCGGGGGGGCACGGGAAGTGGGGAGAACCCGATCCGGGAGCGCAGTCATCTCCATGGAGGGTCAGTACTTGGGGGGCCGGGGTGTTGGGGGGAGAGAACCTGGCCCTGCAGAACCAGATCCGGGAGCACGTCATCTCCATCGAGGGTCAGTACTTCGGGGGTCGGGGGGGCACGGGAAGTGGGGAGGACCCGATCCGGGAGCACGTCATCTCCATGGAGGGTCAGTACTTCGGGGGTCGGGGGTCGCGGGTGTTGGGGAGGACCGGATGCCCGAGCTCACTATCCCCATGGGGGGTCCGTGATCAGGGTATTGAGGACTGAGGGGTCGGGGGTGTTGGGGTGCATGGGGGGGGACACCTGGTCCTGCAGAACCAGATCCGCGAACACGTCATTTCCACGGAGGGTCAGTACTTGGGGGGCTGGGGATCGGGGTACCAGGGTACCAAGAATCGGGGGTGTTGGGGCGCACGAGGGGGGGGGGAGAACCTGGCCCTGCAGAACCAGATACATGAGCACGTGATCTCCATGGAGGGTCAGTACTTGGGGGGCCGGGGGGCACGGGAAGTGGAGAGGACCGGATCCCCGAGCTCACTATCCCCATGGAGGGTGGGTCAGCCGGGGCTCGGGGCTGGGGCACCCTGGGAGATGGCTGAGGGGGGCCGTGCCGAGTAGGGAGGAGGCAGGAGGAGCCGGCGGGCCAGATGGAGCGGGGGCGCAGGCAGGCAGGCAGGCAGAGATGGAGGGAGGGGGGAGGGAGCTCTTCCAGCAGCAGCAGCAGGAGGGGAGGGAGGGAGGGGGAAGGGACTGAGCCAGGCTGGAGGGGGAAGCGGGGAAGCTCTGCACCCCCAGGGGTGGGGGTGGCATTAGCTTGGCCCATGGGCTGAGCTGGATCGGGGTGTGGGGGGGAGAAGTGCTGCCATCTGGCCTGGGGTGCCTGCCAGCCGCATCCGGTCTCCTCTTCCGAGGAGTCTGTGCTGGTGGCAGCTGCAGAGACTGCAGAGCATCCTCATGGGGGGGGGGGCTTCGATCAGGGCCCTGGGACAGTGCGGCGCTTGCTGCTGGGGGAGCAGCCCAGACCTGGGGGGGGGGGCTAACTCGGGTTCACACGTGGCTGGAGCTGTTGACTTTGGGAGGGAGAACTGAGTCCCGGGCTCCAGGTGTTTGTGCCTGGAGGCTGGGAGCCCTGGTTTGTTGGCGGGGGTGGGGGGCAAGGCTAGTCTGTGGGTGTGACTGTACTTGCTGGCGGGGGGGGCGCAGAATGGCTGCCTGTTCTGTCTCAGCAGCCTCTGCCTCCTCGTTGCCTTTCCCGTCTGATCAGAAATGATCAAAGCACCGGCTAAACCGTGCGCCTGGACCCGTCCTCTGTGCAGCTGCCTCCGCCGCCGCCGCCAGTCCCTGGGCACGGGGAGAGCGCCAGGCAGCATTGGGGCTGCGGGAACTGGAGCACCTGATGCCAGGGAAGCCGGTTTGTTGGCCGAGTTTGGGAACATCACAGCTTTCCCGGCTCCACTCTGGTGACGGGCGTTTGCTAATCCATGGCAGGGGCAGAGCGGCTCGCTTGGCTTGGGGGCCTGAGCCCTAGAGATCCCCATCTTGGTTTGGGGGTGGAGAGGAGCTGGGACCCTGCCAGGCTCTCTCTCTCTGCCTGCTCTGAAGGGCTGGCAGGATGACTCACTCGGCTGGATTGATCGATCGCAAAGAGCGCAGTTCCTGCCCGATCGATGGAGGAGCGCGCCGCTCCAGAGGCCTCGACGGGCAGTGATCCATTCCCAGCTCGACTGAGCTGCGGTCTCCTCCATGTGCCCAGCCCAATTCCAGACCGGCCGCTGCCCTGAGGGGCTTCCAGGCTGGGAGGCATGGGGCAGGGGGAATAAGCTCCGGACGTTGCAGGTATCTGGGCTGAGCTTGGCTATGGGGTGGGCAGGGGGAGTTTGCCTGTTTGGCTGCGGCTGCGCCAGCTGCCACAACTTCGTCCACAACTGCGCCGAGAAGGATCCCTCTTCGGAGCAGGAACTGCTCGTTTCAGACCCAGCACGGGGTGTGCGTTGATGGGATGATTCTTGCCAAGCCCCCATTGTATTGCCCCGTCTCCTCTTGTGACTCTTTCCACTCGGCTTACGACTTAGTCCTACTTTGAATAATTGTGTATCTTCTGCAGACTTCGCCAGCTCACTCCTCCCCACCCCCCACTTTCAGTGGTCCCAGCACCCCCCCCCCCCCAAGACACTGCCCTGTTTAGCTCTCTCCATTAAGAAAAGTGGCTGCTGTTGTTCATTATTATTACTGCATCAGACTGATGCTGCATAGTCCTAGTTAGAGACAGGTCCCTGCCCCACAGAGCTTACAATCTACAATGGACGAGGAAGCGGGAGAGACGGGGAGAGTCAGGGAGCTGAGAAGCTGCAGGAAAACCGTGGAGAAGAGGATCCTGCAGAATGAGATCATATCAGACATGTAAACAAGCAATCTTTTTGTCATCCTCCTCCCCCCTTCCTGCTTCTCCACGAGGCACCGATGATCCTGCTGGGTACGAGCTGGGCAGGCGGGTGAAGGGGTTCTCAGCTCAGGACAGACGCTTCATGGCGGTGCAGATGGTGATTTCACAAGGGCTTTGGTTTCTGTTGCTGTGGGATGACGCGCCATGAGGAGGCCTTGCTGGGAAGAGATAGGATCATCCACTTTCGGAAGAATGGAGTGGCTGGTGTGCTGAAGAGAGCTTTAAACTGGGTGCCACAAGGGACGCAGGCAAAAGCCCACAAGCCACATTGCAGGCAGCTGGGGGCCTGGACCATGGGTTGGAAACATGGAATGATGTTGGGGAGTGCGGTAAGAGCCGAGGGCAAGCAGCAAAGGACCACCCTCAGTATCTGGAGGCTCTTGCAAGGAGCAATGGCAACAAGATGAGCTGGAAGTCAAAATACATGGGAGGAACTGTGAGCTCGTTGGCCTCGCCGAGATGGGTGGGAGAATTCTTGTGACTGGAAGGACAGGCAAAGAAAAAAGGAGGTGTAGCACTTTCTAGTTGTGCTGAAGTCCAGGCAGAAGGCAGACCACCAGCCGGGCAGCCGAGCGCCCTATTGCGGACGGGCAGCCGAGCGCCCTGTTGCGGACGGCCAGCCGGGCCGGGCAGCCGAGCGCCCTGTTGCGGACGGCCAGCCGGGCCGGGCAGCCGAGCGCCCTGTTGCGGAGGGCCAGCCGGGCCGGGCAGCCGAGCGCCCTGTTGCGGAGGGGCAGCCGGGCCGGCCAGCCGAGCGCCCTGTTGCGGACGGGCAGCCGGGCCGGCCAGCCGAGCGCCCTGTTGCGGACGGCCAGCCGGGTAGAAGAGGTGGAGGAGGCATGTAGTTAAAATTTCCAAAACCTAAGAAGTGGAAGCATCAGGAGACTTCAGCTGCCCTGACATCTTTTGGGAGAATAACACTGTGAATTTTGGAATATCTTGAAAGTGTAGGGGACAAATGTCTCTTCCAGAAAGTTGAGGAAGCAACCAGGGGGTTGACTTTTTTCGATCTGATCCTCTGACCAACAGGGAGCACCTGGGAAGTAAGGGGCCAGGAAACAATAGATTTAACAACCGTCCTTAACAAAAGGAAGGAGAGAGATTAGCAAAGTACTGACAATGGATTTTGGAAGGACGGACTCCAGCAAGTGTGGAACACTGGCAGGCAAGGTTCATGGCTGGACAAATCAATCAATCAATGGAAGTTTTGGCCAGGAGGGCTGGCCATTTCTAAAGAAGGTAACAAGCCGTACCCATGTGGGGGAGGCCACCTTGGTTGCACAAAGATCTTCTGAATGACCTGAAATCCAGAGCGAGCGCGGTTGCTGTGTTGGTCCCAAGTGACAGAGGTGGAGACAAACTCTTGTTGGTGGAAATGTGCCAGCGTTCGGACCTCACAGGGCCCTTCCTCAGGCAAATAGGAGTCAGAACTGTCACTTGCCTGAGGAAGGGCCCTGTGAGGTCCAAAAGCTTCTACATTTCCACCAACAAGAGTTGGTCCAATCAAAGAAATCATTTGAACCACTTTGTCTCCACCTCTGGAAACCGAAGAGAGAGATATCCAGGCTGCACAAGTCACGGCGGGAGATCCCGGGCTTCAGCTAGCAGTGGATTGCAGCGGAGGACACTCCGGTAGGGGTGAGCCCTCTGCTCAGTACGGAAGGTGTGGAGTTAACAGAGGAGGCACAGAAAGCTGAATTGCTCAATAATGTTGTCTTCCCAAGGAGGTGAGCTGCAACCAGATGCCTAACAAAGAGGAGATGGACAGCGAGAGGGAGGGGATGCAGGTCAGGATAACTACAGATCATGTCTAAAAACACCTGACTACTAGAATGAATTTAGATCAGCAAGACCTGATGAACAGCACGCTCAGATCGTGAAGGAATTAGCTGTCTGCGATGCTGTAGGGAGAGGGGATCCTGCCTCGGAGCAGGGGGCTGGACTAGATGGACGAGTCTCTGTCTGTGATGCTGTAGGGAGAGGGGATCCTGCCTCGGAGCAGGGGCTGGACTAGATGGACGAGTCTCTGTCTGCGACGCTGTAGGGAGAGGAGATCCTGCCTTGGAGCAGGGGCTGGACTAGATGGACGAGTCTCTGTCTGCGACGCTGTAGGGAGAGGAGATCCTGCCTTGGAGCAGGGGCTGGACTAGATGGACGAGTCTCTGTCTGCGACGCTGTAGGGAGAGGAGATCCTGCCTTGGAGCAGGGGCTGGACTAGATGGACGAGTCTCTGTCTGTGATGCTGTAGGGAGAGGAGATCCTGCCTTGGAGCAGGGGCTGGACTAGATGGATGAGTCTCTGTCTGTGATGCTGTAGGGAGAGGAGATCCTGCCTCGGAGCAGGGGCTGGACTAGATGGATGAGTCTCTGTCTGTGATGCTGTAGGGAGAGGAGATCCTGCCTCGGAGCAGGGGCTGGACTAGATGGATGAGTCTCTGTCTGTGATGCTGTAGGGAGAGGAGATCCTGCCTCGGAGCAGGGGCTGGACTAGATGGATGAGTCTCTGTCTGTGATGCTGTAGGGAGAGGAGATCCTGCCTCGGAGCAGGGGCTGGACTCGATGGACGAGTCTCTGTCTGTGATGCTGTAGGGAGAGGAGATCCTGCCTTGGAGCAGGGTTTGGACTAGATGACATTTGAGGTCCCTTCAAATCCTATAATGATGAGTATGATTTATCACATTACTGATCTTAATAGGACCACGTCATACATACAGTGGTCTTGCCTAGGAAAGGACCCTCCCTTTTGTTACATCACTACCTAGTTTTCTTTAATTATGAGCTTTTCCTGAGACTTTCCAAAAAACTCCAGGTACACTTTATTGGACTGGCTCACCTTTATCCATATGCTTATTGGCATTTTCAAAGAATTATAGTGGATTGGTGAGGCATGACTTCCCTTTACAAAAGCTGTTTTAGTCTTCCTCAACTTTGTTTTTTATCTCCGTCTAATAATTCTGTTCTTTTCTATCACTTTGTCTCAGATTGGATTTGGGCTCACTGGTCTGTAGTTTCCCTACAGGGTGTGTGTGTTTGTGTTTTTTTTAAAGAAAACAACTCCTGAGTATTTCTTTAGATACCTTCGCAGACTTCTGGTATAGAGGCTGATTTTAGTGATAGTTACATATCGGTGCTTTTAATCTTACTTAGTTTGATCTCTTTGGAATAGGTTACTTTTTTTTTTTAATCTTAGTTTTATCTCTTGAATTTTTTGTTGTTTTTATTGAATATTTGTATGCTGTTATATTTCCTGAGCTATACATTAAATTAAACATCGCAGTTAGCAGATCTGTAATTTCATAGTAGAGTTCCTCCAGAACTCTTGGATGGATGAATGCCCTCTGATCCTGCTGACATATTACTGTTTCATTTAATTTATCAAGTTGCTTGAAATCTTTTTCTGTTGACACATTAGTTTGAGACAGTTCTTTAGATCTAACTTCTGAGAGAGCTGAGTGTTTCCTCCAGGAGAGAGTTCCACTGCCTTGGTGTGGCCACTGAGAACACTATTGCCCCTGGACATAATCGCTGGTCATAGTCACTGGTCGGCTATTGCCCCTGGACATAATCGCTGGTCATAGTCACTGGTCGGCTATTGCCCCTGGACATAATCACTGGTCATAGTCACTGGTCGGCTATTGCCCTTGCACATAATCACTGGTCATAGTCACCGGTCGACTATAGCCCCTGCACACAATCCCATCACCCTTGACAGTAACAAAGGCATGTAGCTTGGACTCTCCACAGATGATGTGACCCCACTAGGGGTCCCGACTCCCAGTTTGGGAAACTCTGGTTTCATAGCCTTCTCCGCTTCCTCCTCTGAGTACTTCACAATCTCTGAGTAATTTCAGATGTGACGGGCCCGGAGGCCCGCCACGCTGAACCACGGACCAGGATCCGTTGCGGATCCCAGTCAGGAATCAGTCCGTCCGTCCGTCCTTTAGACGTGCCGGCCTGATTCTGGAGGGGGCGGGGCTGCGCGGGGAGAGTGGCAGGGCTGCGCTGCGCGACGTGTGGCTGCACAGCCCCCCCCCCGTGCTCCCCCAGCTGCCCGCCCTCTGGGAGACGGGCAGGCGCAGCAGCTTATTTGTCCATTGCGCCCGATCCTGTATCGCGGTCTGGACCACGATCTGGCATGGGCCATCGTAACAGACGTTACTTTTGGCCCATCCTGAATTGTGGCCAATCTCACCACAGTTCTGGACCTCTGGGTGGCCAGAGACCCAGAACTGTGGTTAGCTTTGAACCCCGCCAGGAATTCACCGTGGTGAACATCAAACAGACGTTCACGTGATCAGAGCCATCACTGGGAATCCGCGGGGATTCACTGTGATCTCGTAACGTCTGAAATTACCCTCTGTCTCTGGCTAGTTGCCCCTCTGGAGCGCTGCGGCGACATGAGCACCCCTCACCAGTGGGGTCCCGCTGGCAGCTAGAGCCTGCAATCCAGAAAGGAGGGGATTTATGTCAGGGGAGACTTGAGGAGGGAGATCATTGTTGGAACGTCGGGTCGAAAGCAGAAGCCCCTCTGGGTTTGCTATTGCCTGCCCCAGACTAGAAGAGGGTTGGGGGTGTGGTATAGGATGGTATCATTCAGGCTGGATTTAGTTGAAATCACCAAGTGGAATCATCCATTTTAATCATTGTTTCTTCTTGTACTTCATTTAGTTTGTAAAGAAAGGTGCGTTCTAATTGGTTGCTATAATCCTTAAAGCATGTAGGCTTACGAGGAATGGAGCCTTGATGGTAGATTGAGCAGCAGCAGCGGGGGGTGTATGGGGGGCGGGGGGTACCTGGAAAATATTGGAGCAGATTATAAAGCAGTTGCTCCGTG
Source organism: Sphenodon punctatus (assembly GCA_003113815.1). NCBI lineage: Eukaryota > Metazoa > Chordata > Lepidosauria > Sphenodontia > Sphenodontidae > Sphenodon > Sphenodon punctatus. The sequence goes on from QEPC01010666.1 coordinate 28,931, forward strand.
CTTGGTTTCTTTTGGTGGCCGGAGAGCTGGTTTAGCAGGCGAGGGTGATGCGATGGACAGAGGATGGCTTGACTCTGGGCAAGCTTTTCATCCAGCATCTCGGATTCTATAAACTGTCTGCATTCATTGAAGCTGTTAAGCAGCTTAATAGTTTCAGATTCTTATTGTACGTCTTTGTATGTTTGAAAATAGTGAATGATAGATTTTCCTGTTTAACTTTTTATTAAATCATGAAGAAACAAAAAATATATGTAAAATTGTGCTGAGCTGCACTAGGATGTTTAAAATTACACACGCAAATCAGGGTATACGTATAAACCAGCTTTAACTACCCCATTTCCCCAGACTAAGTGTCCGGGGTGGGCTTGGAGACAGGAGTCTCTGTAGTTTGAGAGCTGGGCCAACTGGAGCTCTGACAGGGAGTTGGAGACTCTCCTGGGGGAGGCTGCGGGGATGATCCTGACGGCATCCCAGTGCCTGCCCGTCTCTTGCAGCCATAAGAACATAAAAACAGCGGGCAATCTCGATCCCATGGGAGAAGAACCAACACTCACCATGGGGGATCCATTCCCCGTCGTTCACTCCCAGCTCCCGACAGTAAGACGTTCATCCCGTCAGCCACTTGGTTAATAGCCATTAATGGCCCTACTCTCCAAGAACTTATCCAGGTCTTTTTAAAACCCAGCTCTACTACTGGCCTTGACAGCGTCCTCTGGCAACAAATTCCATAGGTTAATTATGCGTGGCGTGAAAAATTACTTCCTTTTATTTATTTTAAATCTGCCAGCAGCTCGTTTCATGGAGTGTCCCCTAGTTCTAGTGCTGTTTGAGAGGGTAAATAAACGCTCCCGATCTACTCGTTCCACACCACTCAAGGTTTTATAAACCTCTATCATGTCCCCTCTCAGTCTTCTCTTCTCTAAGCTGAAGAGACCCAGCTTGTCAAGCCTCTCTTTGTACGGAAACCGTTCCGTACCCTTTATCATTCTCGTTGCCCGACTCTGCACCTTTTCTAGTTCAGCTCTCTCTTTTTTGGGATGAGGCAACCAGAACTGCATACAATATTCACGGTGCAGTCGCACCATTGATTTGTACAGAGGCGTTATGACATCCTCAGTTTTATTCTCTATCCGTTTGCGAATAATTCCTAACTTCTGTTTGCTTTTTTGACTGCTGCTGCGCACTGCGCTGGGGATTTCAGTGTGTTGTCCACAACCACCCCCAGATCCTTTTCCTGAGTGGTAACTCCTAGCTTAGTACCCAGCATTGTGTGCGCAGAGTTTGGGTTATTTTTCCCTGCGTGCATCACTTTGCATTTGTCCACATTAAATCTCATCTGCCGTTTAGATGCCCAGGCACCCAGTCTCATAAGATCCCGTTGCAGTTCCTCACAGTCTGCTTGTGTTTTAACTACTTTGAATAACTTGGTGTCCTCTGCAAATTTGATCCCCTCACTCTTAACTCCATTTTCCAGATCATGAATGAATCCATTAACCAGCACCGGTCTCAGTACAGATCCCTGAGGCACACCCCTTCTTACATCTTTCTACCCAGTATCCCTCGCTCCCGCCCAGAATCTAGCCCTTTAGTGAGGCCCATGAGCGACTGGGATGTAGAAACATGACCTCCTGCCTGATTCTCTCTCTAAGGAAGCCGCCTTCTGTCCAAGGTTCTTCCGGTATTCCACGTTGGAATTGCACCTTGACATATTTTGTAGAAATTTAGATTTTATTTTAAACAGCCAGGCTTATTCTTTAAAAGCAAAACAAATTCCAATTTAAATGAAAAGATTAAAAAAAATATTTTAAGAGAAAAAGAAGCCGGTGGCGCTCATCGGCAGTCCGAATAGTTTTGGGATTCCAATCTGTGCAGGAGTCCAGAGTGCACTATACTCTGTCAGTGCCGGCCTGAGAGGTGGCAGCAAGGCCCTGCACCCAGGTTGGGGGCTGGATGAACCAGGGGGCTCTGCAGGTCCAAAGCCTTCCCTGGGCCTTTTACCCCTTTGCCTGCGGCTGGTCTGGGAGAAGGGAGCCCATAGATCAGAAGGGAGAACGTAGAATTGCGAAGCTGGAAGGGAGCAAGGCAGGCTCTCCTCTGCCGACAACAGCGGCACAGACAGATGCTTGTTAAAACCGTCCACGGAGGGAGACGCCCCAGCCACCCTGGGCAGCGGATTCCATTGCCCACTTAACCGTTTCCTAATATTTCCCTGGCATCTTCCTTGCTGCAAGGTGAGCCCATTCCCCCTTGTCCAGTCCTCTCACTGGGGAGAACAACTCTTTACCATCTCTTTGGGGCATCCTCTTAGATATTTGCAAACTGCCCCCCTGCCCCCCCCCTTTTGTCTTCCCCTGTCTAGGCCAGACACGTCCAGTTACCTATAGGCTGGCTTCATTCCAGCCCCCTCTGGTTGGCGACCTCCTCAAAGTGCAGAACCCAGAACTGGAGACAGTTACACTGCCGGTGCCAGAGAAAAGTGTCACCTTTTCTTCCTGTGTCTTGGATACAACATCTCTGCCAGTGTAGCCCAGAATAGCAACAGTATCACATTGTTGGCTTCTCCAGTTTATGGTCGAGTGTAACGGACAGATCCCTCTCCGCAGTGCTGCGTGCCAGCTAGTTATTTCATTGACTCCCGGGCAGTTTAGAGAGACAAAGTGGTTTGAATCACTTTGATGGAAACAAGTGCCACCCTGGGCCCTTCCTCAGGCAGTTTAGGGTTGACCATAACGGCCAGATTTTTCTCAGCAGTGCTGCACACCAGCAAGCGACCTGGCAGTTCTGGCCTCTTTCGACTGGGTGGAGTACTTGATGGTTGCCCTTATTAAACCTCATGCTGTTTCTTCCAGTCCAGGTCTCTAGTTTATCTAGAGGGGAATGCGTCTCCCTTGTTCCGGCGAGGCCGTGTCGGCCCCTCTGCCCGCGGTGCCGCTTGGCTGCTGGGGAACTCGTGTCCCTTGTTCCGGCGAGGCCGTGTCGGCCCCTCTGCCCGCGGTGTCGCTTGGCTGCTGGGGAACACGTGTCCCTTGTTCCGGTGAGGCCGTGTCGGCCCCTCTGCCCGCGGTGCCGCTCGGCTGCTGGGGAACGGGTGTCCCTTGTTCCGGCGAGGCCGTGTCGGCCCCTCTGCCCGCGGTGCCGCTCGGCTGCTGGGGAACTCGTGTCCCTTGTTCCGGCGAGGCCGTGTCGGCCCCTCTGCCCGCGGTGTCGCTTGGCTGCTGGGGAACACGTGTCCCTTGTTCCGGCGAGGCCGTGTCGGCCCCTCTGCCCGCGGTGCCGCTCGGCTGCTGGGGAACACGTGTCCCTTGTTCCGGCGAGGCCGTGTCGGCCCCTCTGCCCGCGGTGTCGCTCGGCTGCTGGGGAACACGTGTCCCTTGTTCCGGCGAGGCCGTGTCGGCCCCTCTGCCCGCGGTGTCGCTCGGCTGCTGGGGAACACGTGTCCCTTGTTCCGGCGAGGCCGTGTCGGCCCCTCTGCCCGCGGTGCCGCTCGGCTGCTGGGGAACACGTGTCCCTTGTTCCGGCGAGGCCGTGTCGGCCCCTCTGCCCGCGGTGTCGCTCGGCTGCTGGGGAACACGTGTCCCTTGTTCCGGCGAGGCCGTGTCGGCCCCTCTGCCCGCGGTGCCGCTCGGCTGCTGGGGAACACGTGTCCCTTGTTCCGGCGAGGCCGTGTCGGCCCCTCTGCCCGCGGTGCCGCTCGGCTGCTGGGGAACACGTGTCTTTTGTTTGCTAATAACACAGCAGCCGGGAATGGAGCCTCGGGTGCTGAAAGCCTGGGTCCCGTGCCGGTGTTGGGGAGGCATCTCATTATCAGCAGCAACCGGCCGGGTTGGGTGTGTGTGTCTGTCTGAGAGCCCAGGCTTTGCCAGGGGAATCGCTCTGCGCACACGCAGCCCCTCCCCCCTGGCTGGGGAACACGCCCCCCTGTTGCCAAGAGCTGCAGCCAGGCCAGGAGCCGAGTGGGTCAGGCTCTGTATGCCAGGCGGGTGCCAAGCCTGTGCCAGGCTTCTCGGAGTCAGCTGCTGAAGTGCACGTCCTGGGCAGGAGGAGGCTGGTTTGTTAGCAGCTGGGGGCGTGGTTGGGAGCCTGGCCATAGAGGCCATTTCTTACACTCTTGCGACAAGGCCTCTCTCGTTGCAAAGTGCTGCCTGGGAGCCCAGCCGCCGAGCTTGTGCACGGAATCCGGGCTCCAGCTCTCCCAGCCTCCACCAGTGGAGTGGGGCAGGGACGCCCGAGTTTGGGGGCAGTCAGTTCAGCTCGGTTAGAGGCAAGTGAAAGGGGGCTGCCCCTGGGGGCGTGCGAGCCCAAGGGAGGCAGGCGAAGCCCCCAGGGTGGCGGGTTAGAGACCCCCAAGAAACAGCCTGGCTTCAGCAGTAACGGGAGGGGGAGGATAGCTCCTTGAGCTGCCCTGGATCTTGGGCAGGGGATTGGTCTCAGGGCCAGAGGGGGCATGTCGGGCTCAGCCCTGCTCCCGTTTGGTTGAGATGCCACTTTCCTGCTCTTAGCGCTTAGCTCTGGCCGCGCGCCAGGCCCCTGCGACGCGCTGATGCTAAGGCTGCGAAAGCCCCAGGAGCAGAGAGGGCGACTGACCCAGGGTAAGATCTCGCTGCCTCCCGGCGAGAGAGAAGGCTCCCGAGTGCTTCCAAATGGCCCAATCCCTCCTGCGGGGGCACGTGGGGCAGGACCCTCCCGAATCCTCCCCCCAGCAGAAGCAAATACAGATCCAGTCTTGGCAATCGGGGAGCCCCTTACTAAGTCGGTGTCTTTCCCAGTTGCTAGCTGAGCACAGAGTGCAGGACTACCCCCCGTGTAGTCCTCCAGGACTGGCTGGGTCTTTGCCCTTGGCACTGCTGCCTCTAGGCAGGTAACCCACCGCCCGCTCCTCCAGTGCCCGGGGGCACCAGGAAGAGGCAGGCAGTTAACCTGGAGCCCAAGTCCTAAGGCCACAGGAAAGGCTGCCTGGTTTGGCCCCATGCGCCTTCTATCCAGTATTCCATCTCCAGCAGGGATCGATGGTCCATCCAGCCCAGCGTCCTGTCTCCGACAGCGTCACAGCCAGTGTGAGACGGGCTCAGACCAATGGTCCATCCAGCCCAGCCTCCTGTCTCTTAGTTGCTTTAGAGAAGTGGTTCGCTCCCAGCTCCCGACAGGTTGCAGCCCATGTAGATTTCAGTCAGATATTCTAACTGTGAGAACTGTTGGGCAATGGAATAAGTGGCTGAGAGACTGAAATCTCCTTCCTTGGATTTTTTTTCAAAATCCGTCTGGACCCGATGACCCTTGGTTCTTCTGATTCTCTCCTGTGAATTCACTCAGCCAGTTTTCCAGCCTTGCCGGGCTGTTTTGCAGGGGAACCAGAGAAGGAATATAAATCACTTTGAACACTGAAGTATTGCTCCCCCGCCTGGTTGTGTTTGTGGAAACATGCCCAGTGAATACCCCCGAACGTCCCCCAGGGGGAGTTTTCCGGGAATTAGCCCCAGAGGGGGCTGGTGCTGTTGGCCTGTGAATTAGCAGCTCATCCTCTCCTGGGCCAGGACGTGTGCTGATTGGGGGGGGGGGGAAGGGGCTGCCCTGCGCCATGTTGCTCCGTCCTTTGGGTGGGGGGCGCCGGCATGAACTCTGGCCTTTGTGCTGTGTTGGCCTCCTAGGTGCTTGTGTGTGTGTTGCTGGTGCCCCTGGCTGCAATTCCTCCCCGGCCCCTGCTGGCTCAGCTGAATCTGCCTGGAGTCAGTTGCACCCTGGGGAAGGCAGGCGACAGTTCTGCTTAGCTCCATGCCCTTGGCAGGATGTTCCCAGAGCTTTGCAAGCCCCAAGGGAGCTCGGGGAGCGGTTTCACTCCAGGGCTCGGAAAGACAGCCGATCGACCGCAGCTGAGCCAGTGCCTTTGGGTTGCTTTTGTGCTGATTCTGCAGCCTCTTGTAGCCCGGAAGGGCCTGGGACTCGGAGCGGAGAGGTTCTCGGGTTGGTCCTGTGGGAGGCAGGAGAGTTCTCGTTCTGTGTAAACCCTGAGCCCCTCTGAGGTCTGACCCACTACCGGGCCTTTCCAGGCAGTAAGTAGGGGGCTGGGTTTCCTGCTCTTGCCAGCTCCGGCAGCAGGGCTGGCTGGGAAACTGCCCCAGAGTCTCCTCCTCCTGCTGTATTAGCGTCTGGGCAGGAGTCCCTGCTGGGCAACAGGGTGGGGTTTGCTCCCCGGGGCCAGAGTCACTTGTGTCGCTTTCTGGCCCCGCTGCAAGAGGGGCAGAGGCCTGTATCCTTGCCACCAGCTAGAAGCGGCGCGATGACGCCCGCTGCTGTTGCCTTGCCTTCCTCTGCCAGCCGGCTGGGGGGTGGGGGAGCTTTCGCCCGCTCTCTCCTTGCTGAAGCCTCCTCCATGAGCAGCTCTTGGGAACAGAGAGGATCCCTGCTGCCCGAGGGGGAAGGGGAGTGTGTGTCTTTGGAGCCAATTGCTGTCCTTTCCCAGGAAGAGGGGCTGGACCCCTCTCTCTGCGGGGAGCTTTGTGTTCCCCGGGCTGGGGACTGCGTTTTACTGGAGTGGAATCGAATCTCCTGCCCGGATTAGAGAGAGTGGGCATGGGAGGGGTCCGCTGGCCCATTCCTGCCCCCCTCAGAGCCCTAGCTAGTCTCTCTGCGTGGGCTGTGGGTCTGCTTCCCCGGGTGCCCCAGCCTGTCGGGGCCCTTGGCTGGGGCAGGGCGGAGAGCAGCAGGAAGGTGTGTCTGGCAGGGGCGTATTCAAAGCTCCCAGCTGCCAAGCCAGAGTTGGGGCTGGGAGGGGAGGAGACGAATTTGAGGGCCAGAATGGCAGCTCTCTCTGAATCCCGTCACTCTCGGGGAGCCACCTCCTGCTGCTGGCAGTGCCCGGCTGGTGGGCTCTGTGCATCAGTGACATCCGGCAGGGAGGGGTTGGCACCCCTGCATGAGGTCTGGTTTCCATGGCCACCCCACGGCGGGAGTCATGAGATCGTCCAGAGGCTGCTTGGGAAGGGATGGGTCAGCAGGAGCTGCTGCCCCCTAGCCCCTCTTGGGAGCCTGGCAGGGCTCAGCCAGGGGGCAGCTCCTGGTCTGACGGCCTAGTGCCCAGTAATGCTCCTGCCCACGCTCAGACCGCTCCGCTCCCAGGCTTGGCGCTGGACACTGGGCCGCCCTGCACCCCGGCGGTTGGCAGGACTCAGCACGGGGTGCGGGAGCCAGGCGGTGTGGCGGCAGCGGCAGCGGCTGTGTCTTAGCTGGGTTGTCGGATCGAGGGCTGTGTGTGCTGGTGCCGCCCCCTCCCTTCCTGCCGAGGCTGCTGCAGTAAGGATGCCTGTGTGTTTCCAGTGCTGAGCGAGGGGCTGCTTCTGCCCCCTGGGGGCCATTCCCTTCCTTCTAGACAGGCCAACCACGAGCCCTGTAGCTGCCTGACCCCTGTGTATCTGTGCGACTACAGCCTGGTCTTCCCTCTGGGGGCAGAGATGGGGCTGGCTGACCCCTGTGTATCTGTGCGACTACAGCCTGGTCTTCCCTCTGGGGGCAGAGATGGGGCTGGGCTG
>QEPC01010666.1:71439-91960 GCA_003113815.1 Sphenodon punctatus
GGGGGGGGAGCTCCCCAGAGCCTCCTAGAGCTCTGTGTGGGGAGGGGGGGAGGAAGCTCCCCAGAGCCTCCTAGAGCTCTGTGTGGGGAGAGTGGGGGCTCCCCAGAGCCTCCTAGAGCTCTGTGTGGGGAGAGGGGGGGGCTCCCCAGAGCCTCCTAGAGCTGTGTGTGTGTGTGGGGAAGTTCCCCAGAACTCCCTAGGACTCTCTGATGGGGGGGCAGGCTCCCTAGAGCTCTCTGATGTGGGGGCAGGCTCCCCAGAACCCCCTAGAGCTCTCTGATGGGAGGGGACAGGCTCCCCGGAGCCTCCTAAGGCTCTGATGGGGGGGGGCAGGCTCCCTGGGGCCCCCTAGAGCTCTCTGATGGGAGGGGACAGGCTCCCCGGAGCCCCCTAGAGCTCTCTGATGGGGGGCAGGCTCCCCGATGGGGGTGGGGGTGTCATGAGGGAACATGGGGAATACAGAATCTGGGGGTATTGGGGCAACTGGTACAGAAGAATATTAAAACTGTAAAGTTAAAAAGCTAAGATTGTGAACTCCGGCCTGTGGGGAGGGAACACCAACCACACAGGTTCGGAGACAGGAGACCCATTGTTAGGCAAAACAAGCCATTAGCTGCCCAAGTAACTGCTGGGGTGGGGGGATTGCAACCCTCCTACAAGGACATTAAAATAACAATCGAGAAACCTGGAAGGAGGCAAAGGGGAAAAGAGAACACTCTCTTCCATCTTGACCAGCAAGGAGCAAGCAGCTTGCAGGAGAGGCTGCACCACGATGAATTAGAGACTTTCCAAGCCACCTCCAAGGACCGAGCCCGGCCCCAACACCAGGTCGAGAAGCACTGACCCAACTGGACTGAGCCTTAGGGTAAGAGGGCAGGCAGGGAACCTCAGTGCAAGTAGAATGCGTTGGTTTGGATTTGTTTTATGACTTCGCACTGCTTTGATCAACAGCCTGAGTCTTATGCATATTTGCGTGGAATATATTCTTGGTAATCAAACCTAGCGCGCTTGCGTGTGTTTATTCGGCCTTTCGGGGTTCCGAAGTGGGGATACTCTATCTGGGCGAGAGCCCAGACGGACCTAACCTTTTAAAGATAACCCCGCCGCGAAACCTCCCCAGCTACGGGTGGCCAAAGAGGGGTCTCTGTGCTACGACTGGGCAGGGAGGTGAAAGGGAGGCGTCGCTGGGGAACGAGCCGCCAGGAGCTCCCTGATGGCAGGGTGGGTTTTTCTGATCATGTGGGCAAAGGACGGGGGGTGCCAGCCTAAAGAGAGAAGGACCCCCCAGCTCTGTGATGGGGGGGCTGGGCTCTTAGTCCCAAACGTTTCCTCCTTCTCTCACGTCCTCCCCTGTCACAACTCAAAGTGCTGAGCGAGTTCTGCTTCTCCGAGAGGGTTCCTCTGCCTGCACCCGGGGGAGGGGGGTAGCTGGCTGGGCAGGAGGGCCATAAACTGAAACAGGATTCTAGCGCGTCCCTCGGCGACGTGGCAAAGAGCCGACCCAGCTGGGCCCGGCTCAGGGTTGGTGCTTGGGGATTTGCTTTGATGTGTTTGGCTGAATGCAGCCGCTTTACTTGCAGGTGTGGGGAGAGACCCAGTCTGGGCTGCGAGGGGAGACTGGGAAAGGGAGTCCCAGCCGTGTCTGGAGGGGCACCGCCTGGTGTCCCCCCGGAGACCCCTCCCTTTGAGCCGGAGTTCTCGGGCCCCAGTCTCTGTCCTGGGCAGCGAGGCGCCCTGCTGGCATCCAGCACAGACTCCAGGCCTTGGGCTGAGCTGCAGGAAGGGGGTTTTGCAGCGGCTGCTCCTAGCCTCCAGTCCAGGCTTGCTTGCTGCTGGGCTTCGTGGGGTTGCCCGCCCGCCCGCCGAGCCTCACCCACAGCCTGGGGCTGGTGGGGGATCCAGAGGGTACCAGCGCTCTGGCTGCTCGGAGCAGCTGGCAGGTGGGGGGCGGTGCAGGGAATCCTCTTTGCAGGATGGCGGCAGCTGAGCCCCTGGCTGGATCCCTCGTGTCTGGAGAGGCCTAAGCTGCCTCCCCGGCAGTGACTGCAGCAGCTTTCCCTGGGATTAGTGCTGAGCTGTGCCGCTCCCTGGAATCCCCTCTCTGCTGCACTGGGAGCCTGGCCAGGGGCACCGGACAGAAAGCTGGCGGAGCCCATTGGCAGGGGTGGCACAGCGCCCCGCTCAGACCTGGCACTGCCCTGCAAGCCCCTCAGCCGCAGAGACTGGCGCAGAGCAGCAGCGCTGACTTTTCTGGCTGGTGCCTCCGGGTGAACCTGGGCCTATTTCTCCTGCCCTAAACTCGGGGGTGGGGGTGGGGGATCTCTTGCCCCGGTGCTGACCCCAATTGTCTGTCTCTGTGCCCGTCTCCAGCGTGCTCTCTCCTCCACCGCTGTCTGGGGCCCCTGGGCTCGCTCATTTGCTGCCTGAGCCCCTTTGCAAGGCGCCTCCTCCTCGGTGCCTCACCTGCCAGAGGCCCAGGCCGCTGCTTGCACCAAGGAGAGACGCATCCTGCCCTCTCTTCGCTTTCTTTGTGACCCGCTGTGCTGCGCCCCCTCCCTTGCGCCAGCCCCTCGCCTCGTCGCTGGAAGCGGCAGCAACTGCTATTGGGGAGGGAAGCTTGAACGTACTGAGCCCAGGGCTGTGCGGCCCAAGCCAACCCGGTCCCTGCCTCTGAGAGACCCTCCTCAGCGGGCCGCACCCTCCCCCTGGGCTGGATGGAGCTCAGCGCTATTGGTTCTAGCTTCGACGGGCCTACGACTGCCCAGTCGGGATGAGGGATGGTGTCAGGGCCTCCGCGCATCCTCCCCATCCCAGACCTGGGAGGCTGACACAGGGGGGCTCCCGGAGACGGCTGCCCACCCCCAGATCCGGAGATGAAACGTCCGGTCAGCCCTGCCCCCCTAGACTGGGTCCGGCTGCAGACCCTTTGCTGCTTCCCTTGGCTCCTCTCCCCTCCCTGGGCAGCCCCTGGGGTGCGAGTCCGCGCGGAGGATGGTCCCTTTGGGCAGCAACAGGCACTGGCGGTAAGAGATCCCTCCTTCCTTGGGCACAAACCCCCTGGAGCAGTAACTCAGCTTAGGCAGACGAGGGAAGGGAATGCCAGGGGCAGGCTAGGGACAGACGCACTGAGGCTTTCGGTTCTCAGTCTCTGGGTGGGCAGCTCTCCCTGGCATTCTCCGCTTACCTGGCAAAGAATCATAGCCATACTCTCAGGAGGGAAAATGCCAAATAAAACCCAGTGCGGTAACCTAGAACTTTAGAAAGGGGAACTGGGCAGAGGTGTTCTCCGAGTCGTTGCGAGGGCTTGGCAGTTGGTGTCTCCCACTCTCTCTGCCCAGCCTGTGCTTTGTTGTGCAAGTTATAGCCAGATTCAAAGACATAACATTATTTTTAAGGGAGAATCTGGCTCTGACCCCCCGAACAGATTTATCTAAGAATAAAAATAGTTGGTTTGATCCTGACTCTAGAGCTGTGAAATCCCGTCTCTTGTCAGCAAAGAGGGGATGGGTTAGGTTATATTCTGACCTTGCGTTGCAGCATTTCCAGAGCTTAAAGCGTGAATACATATATTTGCTGCGACTCAAGAGATCCCAATGCTATTATAAAAAGTGGGCTGAATTGGTGACGGCCTCGCAATTGGGGGACAGTAAAAGGTTTTGGTCCATCTTGAATGGTTTGATAGAAAAATCTAGGGATTTAGGCCCCTCTCCAGTCTCTATGGCAGTCTGGGAACCGTTTTTTGGCAGGTTGTATGCAGCGACGGAGGAAACGGAGTGTGTCGATTGTCCTGGGGAGGAGGACTCCCAGCCCTACAGTGGGCTAGTGAATGCTCCAGTTCTGAGTTAGAAAGGAGGATAATGGGTCTTAAAGATAATAAAGCTTCTGGGCCCGACTGCCTTTCGGCAGAGATGCTTAAGGCCACCCCCCAATGGTGGGCCCAGATCTTATGTAAAACCTTTAATACCATCATTAGAGGGGGAAGAGTCCCCCAGTTTTGGAGTAAAAGCTGGATTGTGCCTTTTTTCAAAAGAGGGAATCGCTCCGAGCCCTTTTGCTATAGACCAATAAGTCTGCTTTTGGTAACAAGCAAACTGTTTTCGTCTACTATTTGTCAGTGCTTGCAGGAATGGGCGGAAGAAAAAGAGATTCCCAAGGAGCAATTTGGCTTTAGAGCCAAGGGGTCAACCATAGATTGTTCCTTCATTCTGGCCCACCTGATTATGAAATACACGAAAATCAAGTCAGGGAAACTATTTATCACATTTGTGAATTACACAAAGGCATTTGATTCTGTCCCTCGAGACCGACTTTGGAGCAAACTAAGGGGCTATGGCATCAATCCTTCTCTTCTTAATATATTGATTGCAATCCACGAGCAGAATGCTGCCAATGTGAAGGGGCGGCTCCTAAGGGAAACTGGTGGCTCAGTTCCCATTTCTAGAGGGGTACGGCAGGGGTGTCCCCTTGCCCCTCTCTTGTTTAACCTGTTCGTGGCAGATTTGATCGCCGTAGTCAAGAGCTATAACCCCCATCCCCCTAAAATCCAGAGCTATCCAATACACGCACTACAGCTTGCCTGATGTGACTCTGTTTTCCCAGACGAAGAAAGGTCTGAGAGCAGCAATTAAAGGCTTAGCGAACTACTCCCTAACAAATGGACTAGAGGTAAACCCAAGGAAATCCAAGATTCTGATAGCTGGGGGGAGGTTTCAAAAGAACACCAAATGGCTAGTATCTGATCTGGACTTAGAGGTAGTGAATAAATTTACCTACTTGGGGATTGTTGTCACTAATAGGGGTACATGGGCCCAACACATTGAAAACAGAGCCCGATTAGCACGTGCTACTACAAAGGCGCTACTTAGGGCACATAATCTTGCACGCGGTCTACCAACCTCTATGTTGTTAGAGGCATTTCGCGTGAAAGTGGTGCCTATGTTGACATTCGGAACGGAGTGTACCGCCCTTTCGGAGTATCTGACCCTGGAACGGGTCCAGAATTATTTCCTTCGAAGAGTCCTGAGCGTGGGGGTTAGCACCCCCCGGGCAGTGGTTAGGGCGGAATGAAATATGCCCTCTTTAGAGCACCAGATGAGGACAACTCTTTTGAGATACTGGGTCAATCTCTTGGAGTGCCCGTCTGATTCCTTACAATCCCTGTCCCTGAGGGAGGAACTGCAGCATGAGGGAGCCAGACTGTACCCCTGGATTTGCCATGTCGTAAAAATGTTGAACAATCTGGGTTTTTCGCTTCAGTATTTGGCTGCCCAATCATTAGCTGGTATCAAAGTTTCTGTCCAGCAACGATCTAGGGATGTGGCGATCCAGGAGGATCGGGCTGCCCTCAGGGACTGGAAAGTTGGTTCGATCATAGGCATCAGCGAGGTCTCCTTTAGGAGAGAGCCCTACTTGGCTATCCTAAGGAGTGTTCAGCTGAGGCGTCAGGACACTTCTTTTCACCTCAATTTGACCCAGACTGCGGTGCTAGAGGGCAGATTTACAAAGATCCATTACCAGGACCGTAGATGCTCATGTTCTTTGGCTGAAGTGGAATCGGTGGAGCACCAAATATTTATTTGCCTATACTATACCCATTTAAGGGAGCTGTGGCTGAATCCCTTGTTGGAAGGTAAGGGTGTTAACCATGAGCGGCTCCTTGTTTATTTGGCTAACTTGTCAAACCCCAATAACCTAGTGTCTGTGGCAAGGTTGCTTGTTCTTGTTGCCAAACGTCAAGAAATGATAAGAGCACGAATTACTGGACTGCAAACTATGTAGGATCTTAGTAGTTATTAGCCACTTCCTGATCTGGCAGGGCCAGTTTGGTACAAGTTTAGTATAGGAAGGGTATGGGTGGAGTGTAGGGTTTTGTTCCTAGCTAATCAAGTTATAATTGGAAGGGGCCAATCTTAGATGTACTATATGCTTATTAACTTTATACTTTGGTTGTCTGTATTTTAATTCTTATTATTATCGCTGTGTGGTTATGTTTGTGTATGTCCTTTTGGATCATTTGTATATTGTATACTATTTTAGGCCATGGTGGAAGCCCGTGCCAATAAACTTAAACTAACTGTGCTTTGTTGCCTTGGCTGGGTAGGGTGCATGGCAGGGGCGCTCTCGCTGACTCCAGCCTTACACTGGGACAGCCCCCCGGCAGCAGCTGGAGCAGCCCAGGCGCGCAGAGCTCCGGGGGCAGTGGGCAGGTTGCGGTTCCCATCAGAGGCAGTTTGGCCTGGCAGCAGGGGCGGGTGCTGGGGAGGGTGTCCCGGCTTGGGCAGGGGGCTGCCCTGGATTGGTGCATGGATTTAATGAGGGCATGTGTTCTTGCACCAGTCTCGTTTTGTAGCAATTTGAGCTTCAGTCCCGGGTGCCAAGTGCTTTCCCCGGTGCAGCGAGGCGGGGGCGTCTCCCTCCAGGCTCTGTTCCATGTGTGTTAATGAGTGAAGCTCCAGCTAGAAGCCCCATTGTCGCTGCTGCTCTCTCTCCCTGGGAAACACCAGAGGATTTTGCTGAGGTTGCTGCTTAGGTCAATGCCTCTTTAGTAGTCCGTCCTGGGAGCATTTGTCTTGGGGTAATTGGGCCTTTTGCAGCCTCTCCCTCTCTGCTGCTGGCTCCTTTCCTTGGGCCTTCTCGCTCGCTGGTACCTCCCTTCCCCTCTCAGATGGTGTCACAGACCCCCACTTGCCTCACCGGCCCCCGGTGCTCAGGCCAGGCCTGCGCCTGTCCTGCCGCCACCCAGCGATCCCCTTGCTGGGCAGGCCCCTGGGGGTAAGGCTGCGTGGGGAAATCCGCTGCCCTGGGGGTGCAGGCAAAGACTGAGCGAGAGATTCCCTCTCCCCCGGAGGGATCTGCCTGGAGCAACGATCAGACTAACCCCGGAGTCGATGTAACACATCGCTTTACTAACAGTGGGGTTAGGGGGGAGGCTCGGCACAGAACAGCGCACAGACAGGATCAGCAAGTTTACAGCAGACGGAAAGTCTCCCGTTCTGCTCGGCGGTTTCCGTCTAGTCCGGAAAGAGGGGTCCAGCTCGCCCCAAGCTTCAGCTCCAAGTCCCCAGCTCGGGTCCTCGCATTCAGCCGCTCCCTCCTGCAGCTTCCTTTNAGGGGGGAGGCTCGGCACAGAACAGCGCACAGACAGGATCAGCAAGTTTACAGCAGACGGCAAGTCTCCCGTTCTGCTCGGCGGTTTCCGTCTAGCCCGGAAAGAGGGGTCCAGCTCGCCCCAAGCTGCAGCTCCCAGTCCCCAGCTCGGGTCCTCGCATTCAGCCGCTCCCTCCTGCAGCTTCCTTTGTCCCAGGGTCTCCCCAGCCCAGAGTATTTAAGCCCCATCAACCCCACCCGGCCCAGGCATCTGGCCGCCCCCCTGAGTGCGTTCAGAGTGGCCCCTCTGAACTCCAAGCCAGGTTTGGAGACCCGCCTAGGCACCATGGGCTTTTGTTTACAGTAAACAACGGAGTCTCCAGGCTGCCCCTCCAGCCTCCCGCAGGCTCAGTTCAGGATTCCCCCACAGTTGGCATTCCCTACGACTCTGTCCTGGGCGTTGTCCCTTTACGCCCTGTCCATCTGCAAACTCCTCTAGACCCACATGGCTTCCAGTACCACCTGTACGCTGACGACCCCCAACTCTGTCCATCCCTATCCTCCTTCCTCCAGCCAGTCCCACATCAATCTGTTGCTATCCCGAGTCCGGGATAGAGGCCTCCATCTTGTGTTTGATTTGGCAGGGGCCAGGTTGGACCATGCACCCCACTGCACAGCGGCATCCCTGACTGCTCTAGCTGCTCTGGTCTCGGATTTGATCTTGAGGTCTCCTAAGCTTATTGTCTTGGGGGACTTCAACATCCATGCTGAGGCCAGATTGCATGGAGCGGGGCAGGAATCCATGTCCCAGGTGGTGATGGGCCCAACGCGTGAAGGGGGGCATACTCTGGAGTTGTTGGTTTGCACTGACCTTGAGACGGGAGGGGGGAGGTGTCCGTTGATCAGGAGGGGGTGTTACTAGTTCATCCTTGCTGTGGTTGGATCATTACCTCCTGCGGCTCACATCCCAGTGCATCTACCTGACCTATGGGGTGAGGGACTTGTTAGAATGGAGATTTATGGAACCTAATGAGTTCCGGAATGACCTGGGGGAATTACCTGCAGACCTAGACGACCGCTCCATCGATGACCTTGTTGGCTAGTGGGGGCTATTGATCGAGTGGTTCCTAGGCACCCCCTCCTGGCGTTTTGATACCGCAGGGCTCCGTGGTTTACGGAGGGTCTGGGGCGGTTGAATGTGAGGGGAGGCGGTTGGAGTGACGGTGGCGCCGTACTCTCACTAAGACGACTGATTGCAGCATCGAGGGTTTTTAAAGAGCTATGCTGCGGCAGTTCTTTGCTGCCCTCATAGCATCTGCTCAGTCGTGTCCGGTGGAGCTGTTCCGGGTGGCGAGGGGTGGTCGGTTCAGCCTGTCTCCGCCTGGAACCGGATGAGCTTGCTGTGACATGTTCTTGGCGTACTTTATGGATAAAATCGCTTGCATTGAACACGACTTTGACTCTACTATTTTGGGGGCAGTGGCAGAGCCGGGGGTTAGGAATGCCCTGTCTGGTCAGGTTTTGTGGGATAAGTTTCAATCAGTGTCACCTGCTGATGCGGAAGATGTCCTGGGGTCTGTTCAGGCCACTACATATGAACTAAATCCATGCCTGTCCTGGCAGGGGTGATCAGTGCTTCTTGCGGGAGGGGAGGATGCTGGAATGCCTTAAGGAGGTGGTGGTCTGGCTCCTTCTCAAGAAACCATCTCTTGACGTAGTGACTGGCCTGTCTCTAGCTTTCCCTTTGTAGGGAAGGTTATTGAGCGGGTGGTGGCCCGTCAGCTGCAGGGACATCTGGCTTTTGTCTGAGTTATGGCATGGAGATTGCACTTGTGACCTTGGTCGATGACTTCCGGGTGGAACTGGATAAGGGTCATATGACCCTGCTGGTTCTACTGGATCTGTTGGTGGCTTTTGATACCGTGAATCATGAAATGTTGGTGACCCGTCTGTGGGACCTGACTGGGGTGGATGGTGCCGTTTTACAGTGGTTCCGTTTCTTCCTAGCAAATAGATCTCAGCGGGTGGTACTAGGGGGACTGTACATTCTCCCCTGGGGGGGTCTCCCTTCTGGGGTCCCATAGGGTTCCATTCTGTTCTCACTCCTATTCAATGTGTGTATGCAGCTGCTTGGAGAGGTCATTCATAGCTGGGTGGTTTGTTGTCATCCGTAACCAAGCCAAGCGCATGCACCTGGGACCTCGCATCTTTGTGAATGTTACACCCCTTGTCTCTCCCTCTGTTCCCCGTCCTTCATCCCCTCCCCCCCCGGTCTCTCAGATTGTGAGCACTAGGGCAGGGACTGTGTCCATTCCATTACTTTGTAAAGCACCAGGTACATTGCTGGCGCTATATAAATGCTTGCTAATAAAAATAATAATCAGTATGCTGATGACACTCAATTGTACCTCTCTTTTTCAACTGACCCAGGCCCTGCAGTGTCTTTGGCTGCTGTGGAGGATTGGATGAGGTTGAGCCGACTGAAGCTTGAGCCCGATAAGAGTCAGTGATCTGGGGAGGGGGAAACTCCCATTATCGGGAGCGTCCGCCCTCCGTTGGTTTCTCAGGCATGGAGTCTGGGGCTGCTCCTGAATTTGCAGCTATGTCTGGATTTGCAGGTGTCAGCTGTGGCCAGGTGCGCCAATCACTGATTGCAGCTGGTGAAACGGCTCCGTCCGTGTGCCGCAGACTCCGCTCTCGCCACTGTTATCCGTGCATTCGGCATGGCATGGCCGGACTGCTGCAATGCGCTCTCCGTGGGGCTGACGGTCCGGAGAATTCAGCTGATGCAGAATGTGGCCTGCTTCCTCGGCCGGATCGCCGGGAGCACATTACACCGTTGCTCTGAGCGCTGCGCTGGCTGCCTGTTGTCCTCTGGGCCCGATTCAAGGTGCTGGTTTTGAGCTAGAAAGCCGTACACGGCCTGGGCCCCGCCTACCTGGGGGACCGCCTCACTCCCTAGGTAGCTCCTGTGGTCGTCAGGGGCCGCCTGCCTGGAGGTTCCACGTTATTGGTGGGTTGGGAACTGCCAGGCAGGCATTCTTGGAGGCCGTGCCGTCGCTGTGGAACTCCCTCCCGGTGGAGGGAGGGAATTCACTCAACGTATAATTGGGTTGTGGAATCTACTGCCAGAGGCAGGTGGCATTGAGGGGTCAGAGCTTCTCACTGCACAGACTCCGGCGTGAGGCAGAAGCGGCGGTGGCGGAGAGAACGTCAGCTGTCAGATGTGGAACCGGAGCGGAGTGGGGCCTGGCGGCTGCCGGTGTTTCACTGTAGTGGGACCTGAGGCCCAGTGGTGACAGTTTGTTGGAGAGAGTGGGAGCTCCGAGGTGTCTCCACGAGATAGACGCACTGTTGCCTACACAACTCTGTTGTGTGTGCTGGTTGAGGAGGGGGAGACTTGCTCCCATTGGACGAGCTGCAGTTCTTCGTACCTGGGAGCTTTCCGCTGCTTGGACTGCTGTGAGAGAGGAGGAGAGCTGGTCTGAGAGGAGCCGTCACTCTTGGGACACGCCCTTGTTTTGTTTGTTTTTGAGAATCTGGTTTGTTCATTTCACTGGAGAACTCAGGAAACCCTCCCTGGAGATACGTAGCCTCTCCTCGGAGATTGGGACTCCACTGGAAGGTTATTTGAGGCGATGTAGACCTGGAGGTTGTGAACAGGAGATTTCGGTTCTGTGATCATAGAGGTAGCTGCAAGATGTATTTCCACAGGATTTTTTTACCGTTTTCATTTTCTGGGCCAGTTTATAGTGACTAACCCCTCAAGGTCGAATAAACACACAAGCGCGCTAGGCTTGGTTATAACACATATATTGAGTACATACAAGTACAAGGCTGTTGATCAGATAGTGCAAGTCAATTCTAAGATACACTGAGATTCCCTGACTGTCTCTTACCCTATGGTTCAGTTCACGTTCATCAGCGTATCTCGCGGCTTTGATGTCCAAGCCAGGCCCAAGTCTTTTAGAGAATATAAAAGTCTTTAGTTCATGTTTGTAGCAGCTCTTCTGCTGAGCTGTTCTCTCCTTCAAGTCCAAGATGGAAGAGTGTCAATTCTTGAAGAAAAAGCAGTCGTCGTCTTCTTCGCAGGAGGCTTAGGTCACTTCCTCTGTCTCCTGGCTTTTGTCATTGTAACAAGGTGGTAGGGCAGACCTGGCCGTTGCTTGGCAATAAACTGCCCACTTGTTATAACAAAGGGATTGCTTCATTCCTGCTTTGCCAACTGCTTTTAGTATGTTTCTACATCTGAGTTTACAATCTGTTACCATTTTATATTTCGTTACCCCAAAATGTGTGTCATCACCCCCCCAACTGGGTGTGTTGCCCCCATGTCCCCATGACAGGGTTATACATTGGACATGTGTGCCTGGGACTGAAATAGCGTTTTATTCGTAGTTGAAAGTGGTACGGGACTGTGATTATAACTGGGCTACCTATTCTTTATCTTGTTATTTTACCTAAAATAGGATTATTAGACTGTTAGTCACTATAAACTGGCCCAGAAAATGAAAACAGTAAAAAAATCCTGTGGAAATACATCTTGCCAGCTGCCAAACAGTGCACAATGGATGTATGTAATAAGTCATCTGGAGAGGGGAATCAGGTTGAACAAGTAAACCCATATGCTGTATTAGCGGTAGAGGAGTCTGCTGTCTATACAGGAAGGACCTTTGAAAATGAAGTTCAACAAAATGGTCAGACCGGGAAAGAAAGGAGGAGGGTAGAGAGACCTCCCCTAGAAGCTAGTAAAATTATGCCACTGGAGTTCTTAGCAGATACTTTGGATAAGTCAAGCCTTAAATCATATATTTGAAGAACTCCATAAATCTCCATAAAATTTCAGCAGTGATGGGAAAGAACATGCCCATGCAACAGAGGCAGGGGAAACTGGAGTGTAGCAGGGGGGGTTCCCCAGGGCCACCTGGGGTCACACTCACGGCCCCTGCTACGCCCTTTCAGCCTTGAGCTAGGCTGAACCCCCTCCTTCCAGGCAGGGGGGACCCTCTCAGGACACACCACACACAGTCCAGAGGGTCTTTTAAGTTCTCAGTCCTTTATTGGGACACCACCTGTGTCCAGTGTACCTGGGGTTGCCGGCTCATCTGCCTTCACCCTGCAGGCCCAGGTCCGTCTCTCCAGACTTCAGAGCAAGGCAACTACAACCCCCCAAAGTCTATCCATCCAGACCTTACAACCCCAGGCTCTGGCCAAGCCTTCCCCCAGGCAAGAGGCTCCCTCCTGGGCATAGCCTCTCCACGGTACCTGGGTCCTGCTGGTTCTCGTCTTTCAGCACCCTGGAGAGCGTAGACCAGGAAGGCTTTCAGGGAGATGTTGCTCCTTTGTCTCCCTGGTAGAGACTCCTTCCTCTCTGCCTAGTCTCTCCTTTTATCCAGGCAGAGTGGGTGTGGCCAGGCTTCCTCCTCTTAGCCTTAAAGGGCCAGTAACCTGCCCATTCTGACACAGGGGTTTCTCAGCCTGTATCCTCTCAGGCTGACCCCCAGCTCTGGGGTTGGCTCTGCCACACCCCTTGTGTGTGCCCGGTGCCCCAGCCCCCTTCTTAAAGGGGTATCAGCCCCCCTGAACTGCTCCCTGCTACATGGAGTCTTATGGGAGCCATCTATGCCGCCACAAGGAGAAAAGGCGGTAGATGGTAGCTACAGGACATTAGAGGGCCAAAGGGCAGGTGTGGGGCAGAAGAGGGGAGATAGTCCCAAATAGGATGATACGCTCAGTTTAGGGCAAGAGGAGGGTGATAGTGGTAATTTGGATATCTGCTCAGATATTCTGACCTTTAATATTTACCCGCGACCAGATGGGACTATTCCCCCCCCGGTGGCACTCAGAGGTGCGTGTGGCAAATCATATTAAAGCTTTGGTTCATGTAACGTGTAAACCTAGAGATATTAGGAAGGTAACTAAAATATGGGTGGAGGTGGACAATTTGCTAAAAGGTATCTAACAAAGCAAATTTTGTTAAGGAAAGATCTATGTGTGGCACAGGGAGTTTACGTGAACGCAAGCTGTTATAATACAATACACAGAGGCAATCCTAGACTGCCAAGGGGACCAAAATTGAAGCAAAGAGAAATGCCAGGTAGGAGTGAGAGTTTAACTCAGAGTAGGAATGGGAAAGGATTAGAGGGGTTGCATAGATCAACTAGAAAGAGGAAATATGTAGAAAATCCAGATAGAGTTCCAAAAATGGTAAAGGGTTATACCTCTGGTTAAACATAATACGGTGAAACCCCTAGTTGAACAGAGGGTACATTTTGCAGGACCAACTGTGATAGAAGGGGCACAGAAAGAGGTGGTTCAAACTGCCCAGATAGAGGAAGGAAGGGACTGGCTGGAGGAGGAATTGAAGGAGTCAGAGGGGGAGGAAGAGTCCCTACTGGCATCTACACCTTTCCCTCTAGGTCGACAAGAAATGGTTTTCATGGATATATTTCCAGCCTTCTCTAGAGACGAACTGGTGCAAACAGTAAATAAATTAGAGACTATGAGTAAAACTCTGAAGGATTGAATGATGAACCAGGATGATCCTAAGTGGAATGAGGGAATATAATTGAGTACTATGGATGACCAAACAGGCTTGGAGACCATAAATGGGAATAGTAGAACAGCTTTACAGAGCGGGCAAGTCTTGGAATGTAATATAAGTCTATTGGAATGGGACCAGGAACAAAAGGATTCAACACCAGGGTGATCCGATAGTTTCAGTGTATAGTTTGGCATTAGAACCGAGTGTAAGACCTCAAAAAACCAGGTTAGAGATTAGTGAGGGACAAGGCAGTTTGGCATTGATAGAAGTAGAAGAGGAGGTATCTAGACATAACTCCTCATCAGATTCTGTGCCGCCCCTGGAAAGCTCAGAGTTTGTAGTCAGTCAGGGAGCCACTGATTGACAGAGGAAAATTTATGATAGCCATATTAAACAATATTTATATATCTTTTGTTGGAATATAGCAGGATAGAGATCCATTTTGGATAAGGATATTTTGAGTATGCTTGGGGTGTAGAATATTATGTGTGTCCAGGAAACGTGGGTGGAGGATACACAACAAATGGATTTACTGGGATATTATAAATGGGCTCTCCCAGCCTGTAGGGAGGCAAGGAAGGGAAGGGCTTCAGGTGGAATGGCTATTTGGCTCAAATTATCATTGGGGGTTAAAGGAAGGCTCTACCCGGGAGCCCCATCAGATTTAATGGCAGTACAGCTTAGATTGGGGTAGTAATGCTGGGATTTTGATTATGAATTTATATTTGCCACCTTCAATGGGACCTCAAGAAAGACAAAATTTTGGGGCCGATGTGGAGGATTTATGTGGATAAGTATCCCAAGCATTACCAGGTTATATTGGTTGACCTAAACTCCAGATTTGGGGATAATGATGAGAGAGTGGAATTAGATACTGATCCTTTTTTGACCCACCAAAGTTCTCAAGTGATTCAGTTTTAAACTCAAATGGTCTGCAGTTGCTGGGATTCTTATACAAGAACGATTAGTGGACATTGAATGGGCGGTCCGGCAACGATGCTGTTGGGGCCGTCACGTCCTTGTCCTTAAGGGATCCTAGTATTGTGGATTATATATGTGTGCCAAATTCGGATTTAGATAGTTTTAACGATTTTGCTATTATACCCCATGGGATAAGTGATCACCAACCAATCGCAGTCAATCTAAGGCTGGAAGGTGAACAACCTGCAGTAGCGGAGGAAGTTCCTCAGTTTGCTACCCTGACCCCAGAGGGGGTTAAGAGAATAAGATGGAATCCTCTTGTTCAACAATTATTTACGTCTATGAAAGATACTGAGGAGATTAATAGTATTGTTGAAACAGGCTCAGTACAGATATGTGGGCAGTTTGAACTATTGTTGCAGAAGATAAGGGAGGGTTGCTATAAAGAAAAGAGGAAGAGGAAGGTTGATCAAAATAGTGCAGCCCCCTGGTTTGATAGGGAATGCCGGACTATGAAACTAAAAGTAAATAAGATGGCTCGTAAAATCAAAAAATACCCTGGAAAGATAAATAGTTTTTTGGCTGTTAAAAGGGAGCATAGGAAATTAGTTAAAGGGAAGAAAATACAATATTATATCAAAGACTTTTGTAACTAGCTATGGAGGAAGCTTTAGTTTGTAAAGACAGTGCAGGCTTTGGTCGATAGTTAATAAGGGCTTAATAAGCGGGGGGCCACAATGGAGAGGGCATTCTCGGTGGCCGGACCGCGCCTTTGGAACTCCCTTCCGGAGGAAGCCCGCCTGGCCCCGAGCCTATTGTCATCCTGGCGGTGCTGTAAGACCTGGCTGTTCGCCCAGGCCTTTGGGCGGGGGGAAGGGTGGGATAGGGTTTTATTCATCGCCCCTACCCTGTATATTGTTTTAATGTTTTAAGTCGTATTCCTGGGGCCCTGTTTTAAAGTATTTAAATTGTTGATGTTTTTAAAATTGTTTTATATTTTTATAACTGTTTTTGCAATGTTGGAAGCCGCCCCGAGCTGCTTGCAGGAGGGGCAGGATACAAATATCAAAAATAAATGAATAAAAATAAATAAAAAAGGGAATACAAATAGAGCCTAAAATTACTCCACAAGAATGGTATATCCATTTTAGCCGGATTTCTCCACCTGATCCACTGGCAGGTCTCCCACTAGTAGATTGTCCGGATTGGCAGCTAGTCACTGATTTTGAAATAATAGAGCTAATAGGATGTTTACCAACAAACAAAGCACCGGGGGAAGATGGCCTTTCTTGAGAGAGAGGGAGAGAGAAAATGTAGAATGGTGGGCACCTATAATTTCTCGGTTGTTTAACTTTATTAATAAATATGGGGTTTTACCTGAAGGATGGAGACAAGGTATTGTTTTTTTCAGTGTATAAAAAAGGAGATCAGAATAATCCAGCAAAGTTTCGACCCATAAGTTTGCTGGATGTAATTTCAAAATTATATGCCAGGTACCTGCTTGAGAAATGGATCAAGTGGGCTGAAAAAGAAAAACTGATACATGAGCTGCCAGCGGGTTTTCGAGCAGGTTATAACACAATAGACCAATGCTTTGTGCTAAGTATACACATGTGAGGAAGGGACAATTGTATGCGATGTTCGTGGATTTAGAATCTGCCTTTGATACCATCAGTCGTAATCTACTTTGGGTAAAAGTGGCTAGAAGCAATATAGATAAGAGACTCCTATTGCACATGAACCCTAGTTTACGAGTGCGGGTGACAAGAGAGGAGCATTTGACAGACCCGGTGAAAGTTGAACAGGGTGTTAAGCAGGGGTGCGTCTTAGCTCCCTTTCTTTTAAAATGATATCGTGGAGTAGTTGAAAGATGATTTATTGTTAGTTCCATCGGTTGCCAAACAGCGAGTTCCGCTTCTTGTGTATGCGGACGATTTGGTAATCCCATCACTAGCCAAACCCGGTATACGATTAGCATTGCGGACTTTGGGTGCGTATACAAGGGGAAATAGTCTCCAAGTAAATTACTCTAAAACAAAGATTTTGGTATTTGGAGTAAGACCCCAAAACCAAAGTTCTAATTGAGAGATAGAAGGATATGAAATAGAACAGGTAAAATCATATAAATATCTGGGTATGGTCTTTTCAGCAACTGGTTTGTGGGTTAAACATAAAGAGATGGTAAAGCTGACTGCGGCTGGGATAGATATGGTTTGGAGCATGTATTGTGGAAGGCAAATTAAACCTGTACTTAAGCTGATCCCATACAAGCTGATCCCCCAGAGTATGTATGCGGCAGCATTATGGGGGTTTCATACATTACAGTTGGAACCTGTATTGAACCTGGTTCTGAGAAGGATTCTTGGGGTATCCAAGGGTACCCAGGTGGCTTTTTTTAAATCAGTATAGGGCAAAGATGGAAATACGTTCATATTGGCAGAGATTGAACCAGATGCAGGAGGATCGATTACCCAGAAAGTGTTGGGAAGAACAGGCACATTATACCGGTCGATATGTTTGGAGAAATAAAGTACATGCATTATTAAATAGGGTGTGATTTTCTGTAGCTCATTTACAGGGCTGTTCAAAATAATTTATATCTGACTGCCTGAAACAGGCTGGCGGATATTTATATGCAACAAGATCTAGCTAATATATGAAGTTCAGTGCTTGCCCCATATTATGGTAAAATACAAACAATGCATGAATGTGAACAATATCTTTGTGACATGACAAATTCTGCGTTATGTCAAGCATTAACCCAAGTCCGCTTCCAGATGATGTGGTCGAAGGTCCTGGAGGGCCGGGCATGAAATTTCAGATCCAAATCTAGTAGCCAACATTTCTTCTTGGTCGCCACAAAAGATGGAAGGAAACAGACGCTTGTAAGTTGTAACTGCAAATGTTGCAGTCAGTTGCAAAAGTCTTAATGTTTGTACAGGTTATTGTTAAGCATGTATAGGAAGACAGCCCTGTCCCCCCAACAAGAAAGGGCTGGGCAAGGATCATCCGAGATCCTTTCCTGGTTCCCCACCCTCGCACCAGGAGAAGGTTCCTTCCCCCACTCCCAGCCCCAGGAGAAGATCCCCTGTGAGCCACGTCACCCCCGTTCCCTCCAAAACCAAATGCAGAGCCGCAGCGGCTTCCTCCCGGAGAGAGCACCGCACCCTCGCACCGGGAGAAGATCCCCTGTGAGCCACGTCACCCCCGTTCCCTCCAAAACCAAATGCAGAGCCGCAGCGGCTTCCTCCCGGAGAGAGCACCGCACCCTCGCACCGGGAGAAGATCCCCTGTGAGCCACGTCACCCCCGTTCCCTCCAAAACCAAATGCAGAGCCGCAGCGGCTTCCTCCCGGAGAGAGCACCGCACCCTCGCACCGGGAGAAGATCCCCTGTGAGCCACGTCACCCCCGTTCCCTCCAAAACCAAATGCAGAGCCGCAGCGGCTTCCTCCCGGAGAGAGCACCGCACCCTCGCACCGGGAGAAGATCCCCTGTGAGCCACGTCACCCCCGTTCCCTCCAAAACCAAATGCAGAGCCGCAGCGGCTTCCTCCCGGAGAGAGCACCGCACCCTCGCACCGGGAGAAGATCCCCTGTGAGCCACGTCACCCCCGCCCCCTCCAAAACCAAATGCAGAGCCGCAGCGGCTTCCTCCCGGAGAGAGCACCGCACCCTCGCACCGGGAGAAGATCCCCTGCGAGCCACGTCACCCCCGCCCCCTCCAAAACCAAATGCAGAGCCGCAGCGGCTTCCTCCCGGAGAGAGCACCGCACCCTCGCACCGGGAGAAGATCCCCTGCGAGCCACGTCACCCCCGCCCCCTCCAAAACCAAATGCAGAGCCGCAGCGGCTTCCTCCCGGAGAGAGCACCGCACCCTCGCACCGGGAGAAGATCCCCTGCGAGCCACGTCACCCCCGCCCCCTCCAAAACCAAATGCAGAGCCGCAGCGGCTTCCTCCCGGAGAGAGCACCGCACCCTCGCACCGGGAGAAGATCCCCTGCGAGCCACGTCACCCCCGCCCCCTCCAAAACCAAATGCAGAGCCGCAGCGGCTTCCTCCCGGAGAGAGCACCGCACCCTCGCACCGGGAGAAGATCCCCTGCGAGCCACGTCACCCCCGCCCCCTCCAAAACCAAATGCAGAGCCGCAGCGGCTTCCTCCCGGAGAGAGCACCGCACCCTCGCACCGGGAGAAGATCCCCTGCGAGCCACGTCACCCCCGCCCCCTCCAAAACCAAATGCAGAGCCGCAGCGGCTTCCTCCCGGAGAGAGCACCGCACCCTCGCACCGGGAGAAGATCCCCTGCGAGCCACGTCACCCCCGCCCCCTCCAAAACCAAATGCAGAGCCGCAGCGGCTTCCTCCCGGAGAGAGCACCGCACCCTCGCACCGGGAGAAGATCCCCTGCGAGCCACGTCACCCCCGCCCCCTCCAAAACCAAATGCAGAGCCGCAGCGGCTTCCTCCCGGAGAGAGCACCGCACCCTCGCACCGGGAGAAGATCCCCTGCGAGCCACGTCACCCCCGCCCCCTCCAAAACCAAATGCAGAGCCGCAGCGGCTTCCTCCCGGAGAGAGCACCGCACCCTCGCACCGGGAGAAGATCCCCTGCGAGCCACGTCACCCCCGCCCCCTCCAAAACCAAATGCAGAGCCGCAGCGGCTTCCTCCCGGAGAGAGCACCGCACCCTCGCACCGGGAGAA
This sequence comes from Sphenodon punctatus, assembly GCA_003113815.1. Classification (NCBI taxonomy): domain Eukaryota; kingdom Metazoa; phylum Chordata; class Lepidosauria; order Sphenodontia; family Sphenodontidae; genus Sphenodon; species Sphenodon punctatus. Next base: position 90,689 of record QEPC01010666.1, read on the forward strand.
GATCCCCTGCGAGCCACGTCACCCCCGCCCCCTCCAAAACCAAATGCAGAGCCGCAGCGGCTTCCTCCCGGAGAGAGCACCGCACCCTCGCACCGGGAGAAGATCCCCTGCGAGCCACGTCACCCCCGCCCCCTCCAAAACCAAATGCAGAGCCGCAGCGGCTTCCTCCCGGAGAGAGCACCGCACCCTCGCACCGGGAGAAGATCCCCTGCGAGCCACGTCACCCCCGCCCCCTCCAAAACCAAATGCAGAGCCGCAGCGGCTTCCTCCCGGAGAGAGCACCGCACCCTCGCACCGGGAGAAGATCCCCTGCGAGCCACGTCACCCCCGCCCCCTCCAAAACCAAATGCAGAGCCGCAGCGGCTTCCTCCCGGAGAGAGCACCGCACCCTCGCACCGGGAGAAGATCCCCTGCGAGCCACGTCACCCCCGCCCCCTCCAAAACCAAATGCAGAGCCGCAGCGGCTTCCTCCCGGAGAGAGCACCGCACCCTCGCACCGGGAGAAGATCCCCTGCGAGCCACGTCACCCCCGCCCCCTCCAAAACCAAATGCAGAGCCGCAGCGGCTTCCTCCCGGAGAGAGCACCACACCCTCGCACCGGGAGAAGGCAGTGTACTATTGCTTTGCTTGGTGCTGCGCCACCGCGTGCTCCTCCGTTCTCTTCTCCGAGCTGCGCTGGATGCCTCGGAGCCCCACCCCGACGCTTCCCCTCCCTTCAGCCGAAGTTGCGCGCATTAAAGGGGACGGGAGAAAGCAGCATTAAGGGCAGGTCGCCAGCCCTCATTTTATGGTCGCCAGTGGCGACCTGGCGACCAGAGATTTTGCGCCCTGGTCGATTAAATGGAGTAATGTATGAGGCTAGACTCTGTGAGTGCGGACTTAGTATTTATTTTATTTATTTATAAATATTTTGTAGCCGCCCCCTCAAGCCTACGGCATCTTGGGGCAGCTTGCAATAACAATAACAATCAAATTCGTAAAACAATATTTAAAAAACAACATCATCAAAAAATTTAAAAACAGTCCCCATATCCACCCCCACATCCGCCATCCCCACAACTTCCTAACCCTCCCCTCCGAAGGCCTGGGTGAACAGCCAGGGCTTGCAGGCTCGACAAAACGCCAGCAGACCCGGGGCCAGACGGGCTTCCTCCGGGAGGGAGTTCCAAAGTTGCGGCCCAGCCACTGAGAACGCCCTCTCCATTGTAGCCCCCCCGTCTCACCTGGGGGACCTCCAGAAGGCGCCCCCAGTGGACCAAAGGGTTCGCTCTG
>QEPC01010666.1:107937-123211 GCA_003113815.1 Sphenodon punctatus
GAGGCCGGGGGGCTGTGCCGCGTGGGGAGAGACCGGGGGGACTGGGCCATGTGGGGAGAGGGTGGGATGGGGCCGGGGGGCTGTGCCGCGTGTGGGGAGAGACTGGGGGGCTGCGTGTTGCGGGGAGAGGGTGGGATGAGGCCGGGGGGCTGCGCAGCGCGAGGAGTCGGACACTGCAGGAGTTTCTGGTGCTTCTAATAAATAACAGCTCCACGCCTTGACTGCGGTTTTGGAGTGAGAAAGCAGAATAACCATCTTGTTCCCTCTTTGAACTTTGCTGAGTTGAGCCGGCTCCGCTCTCAGGCCTAGTCTGGTGCTGCTGTTGGGAGTCTCCCCAGGCTGTGGGGGTTAGCGAGTTTCTGTGAGTGGAGAGAGCTGGGAAATGGTTCCCATGCAAAGGCACCTGGAAGCCGCGGGCAGAGAGGAGGGGGTCCCAGCCACTGCTGGGGCAGGGCTTGGGGATCCTTGCTGCATCCAAGTGGCCTTGACCCTCTGCGCTTCCGAACCCAGCCGTGCCGTGCCGCGCCGCGCCGCGCCGCGCCGTGCCGTGCCGTGCCGTGCCCTCTTCAGAGGTTGCATCTCTCGCTTGCTCGGGTTCTTCAGCCGCCCGCGTAGGAGCACGGGCTGGGCCAGAGTCTCGTTGGGATATTCCTGGGCATAGAAAATAGGTTGGCGAGGCTTGTCTTGTTTCTGGATGTAAAGGGTACCCAGCCTGGCAAGTGCTCACACACCGACCGGCATTAGGGGAGGAGAAAGTTTAGAAAAAGAAATGAAGTTCAAGTTGAAATGAAAAAGACGTGGTGGGAGTTGCTACTGAAAAGAGAGGGTTGGAACAATGGAGGCTAATTTGGCCTGACTGGCTCCTTTCTCAGCCGCTCCGGCTGCGGGGGTGGGGGGTAGCTCCCATGTCCGACTCCCCCTTCCTGGAGGTAGGAGTTTGGCTCATTTCCTCCTCTCAAGGGGCTTCTGGCCACCCCTCCCACATGTGGTTAGCAGCAGTCGAATGACTTCTATGACTAATGCAGTTACATTCATAAGGTTAAATGTATCACTCTGACTCAATAGTAGACTTACCACATTCTCCTTGGTGTTTCACAAGCGATAAATGGCACCAAACGTAAATGCATATTGAAATGTCGGGAATATTGCTGTTCGCATATAATACGTAACAGATTTCTGATCACAATAAGCGTGTAATATTACTGACAAAGTGCTAGATCCTACAACCTTGCTTGTAAGGCCCTCAGGGACCTGTCTGTCACGGGGATCGGAGCCCCCCCCTCTCTCTCAGGCTGTCCCCGGTCCGTCTAGGCTCTCACCTAGATAGAGCGCCCCCTTAACGAACCCCCCAAGGCCGAATAAACTCACAAGCACGCTAGGCTTGGTTATAACACATATATTGAGTCCATACAAGTACAAGGCTGTTGATCAGATAGTGCAAGTCAATAAATCAAATGTAAAACCAACGCCTTCTAAAACACACTGAGATTCCCTCACTGCCCCTTACCCTAAGGCTCAGTCCAGATTGGGTCAGTGCTTCTCGGCCTGGATGTTGGGACCGGGCTCAGTTCTTATAGTGAATTGGAAAGTCTCTAGTTCATGTTCGTGCAGGTTCTCTTCTGAGCTGCTTTCTCCTTGCTGACCAAGATGGAAGAGAGAGAGAAATCCTGTGTCGTCGTCTCCTGTTTGCGCTGGGGTGTGTGTGTGTTGGGGGGGAGGGGGGTCACTTCCTCCTGCTTCTCTATTGTTATTTCAATGTCCTTGTAGGTGGGTTGCCATCCCCCACCTGGCCGTTACCTTGGCAACAAACTGCCCCTTCTGCCTGATAATGGTTTTTCTGTCCCTCTCCCCTGCCCAACCAGTTCAGCGAGGGGGGGGGGGGGGAGGGCTCACACTCTCTTAACGTTTGTCTTTAGCTGTCCTTCTTATTAGTCATATTTACCCCCCGTACCCCAACTTCTGTGTCTCATTACCCCAAATGTCTGTGTTGCCCCCTTGTCCCCCCCCCCTTCGAGAACATGTGAGAAGGGTTGGGTCATTCCCAATCCTGGAACATGTCAGTCTGTGTTTTCTCTGCGCAACGGGGCATCTGCAACTACGTTCTCTTTGCCTTTGATATGTTTAATGGTCATGTCAAATCTTGTAATGCTAAACTCCATCACAAGAGTTTGTTGTTGGAATCCTGTACCTTGTTTAGCCAAGCTAGGGGTGAATGGTCAGTGTATAACGGTGAACTCTCTGCCCCATAAGTACGGTTTCAGCTTCCCCACGGCCCATACAATAGCTAGACATTCCCTTTCAATGACAGCTAGAGTTTTTTCTCGTGGCTGCAGCTTCTTGCTAAAGTAAGCAGTGGGGTACCTGTGGGTATCTTCTCCCCCCTGCATTAGGGCTGCCCCCAGCCCTGTGTCAGATGCATTGGTTCTGGGCCTTGGGTACACGTCTGATGTAGTTATGGCCTTCAGCTTCCTATAATCTACACAAAACCTGTCCCCTCTGACTTGGGGACTAACATTTCCCTAATGTTATGTCTGAAGTTTTGGACCTATCGTGCTATGGGTTCCCCTTCAATCTCTATGTCACCCTGTCATGGTTTTGGGGATCCACTACCCCACCTTTCTGGGTTGGGTGACTCAATTTCCCTCACTTGCAGCCCACCTGAACCAGTTCTCTCTCTGGCTGATTCAGTCCTGCAAGTGGGATAATCCTGTTGTGTCCCAACTTCCCAGAAACTTCCTGTTTACACACTGTCTCTCTGGGTTCGCCAGCGCTTGAAAGCACAAGTACTCAGATTGTGTCCCCCAATGTATAACAACAGAAATCTCTTCTTAGTGAATAAGAAAGTTTATTGATTACATAAGCAAAGATAGTTTGACACAGAGTGGCTAATAAAGTAAACAGTAAAATAACGCATTCCCATTCTATACTGGGTGAATCCCTAATCTTACCCTGTAGAAAGTCCATAAGCTTGAAGTTATTCTCAGCCAGGTGTAATGGCTGGGCACTTTGTCTCCTAGCTGGTAGAAAGCAAAATTCTTATCTCAAAGCATCGCTTCAGCAAAGCTGGCTGGCAGGCTGCTGCCCTTCCCCCAGCTTCGATCCTAGATTCAGCGAGTCAGTGGTCGAATTGAATTCCAATTGTCTCAAGTCTCTTGATAGCAAAATCTTCCTCTTTAAATACCTTTTGAAAGTCCTTTGTTTTACTTCCCGCCTTGAGAATTCTGTGTTACTCCTGCAGGAAGAGTTTCATTTGCAACTCCATGGGGTATGTCTAGTTCTCCAGAGTGGGCTCTCTGAATCCACATTCTTTTATCTCTCTCCATTTCCTGGAGTGCTTTTCCAGCTCTTGGTTTTACATTACATAATTGCATGAAGTGAGTTTCCAGTTCTCAACTTTAACATTACATACATGTTTAAGTTTTAGTTTTACATATTTGTTAGACCTACAGTCCAGTATCTCTTTGTGACACACCCTCCCAGGAGTCTCTGATTAGGTCTAGGGGTTCCCTTACTTTCCTCCCAAAGTGTAGTTCAAATGGTGAGAAGCCCATAGGTTCTTGTGGGACTTCTCTCTATGCAAATAGTAAAAATGAGATCAGTTTATCCCAATTGCCTGCTTTGCGCTCCATAAATTTGGCTAGCATCGTTTTAAGTGTGCCATTAAAGCGTTCCACAAGCCCGTTTGTCTGTGGAAGATAGGCTCTGGCTTTCACCTGTCTAACCCCACAGCACTCCCATAGGCATACCCTTATTTCTGCTATTGAATGTTCTCCTCTGTCATTCCATGGGCATTCCATTCATTCTGGCAGGTAATTTCCTCCCTTGTCATTCCCTATTTCTGATGGAAAGCCCAGATTAAAAAAAAATCTTTATCAGGCCATCAGCAGCTACAGTGGCCCCTGTAGAAGCTAAAGCAATGGCCTCAGGGTATTTAGTTGCAGAATCTACTAGGGTCAGAATAGAGCACTTCCCCCTTGTCTTCTGCTTCAGGGGTCCCCCTGTATCTATACCCACCCTCTCACAAGGCTGCCCTCTGATTGGGAGTGGCTGCAGAATTGCTTTTCCCTCATCCCAGATTACTTGTTCCCCACAGTCAGGAGTGAATTCCCCCTCCAGTTCCTGAGCTGACTGCTCGAGCTGCTCCCCGCTGGGGTCTTCTAGAACCTCCAGCTCCAAATCCTCTGAGCCTGCTAGACTGGGGGACGCCAAACCCTCCAGCTTAACCTTCGCTACCACTCCCCCCCCCCCCCCCGGGTTACACCATCCCTTCCTGGGGTCCCTTCATCCATCCCCCCGTTGGGCTCTACACTTTCCATTCTAGGGTTGCCTCCAGGCCCGCCGCTAGGATTAATGTTCCCCCCCTGGGCTCTACACTTTCCCTTCCAGGGCTGCCCTCTAAGCTCACCCCTAGGATTACTGTTCCCTCTTTGGGCTCTATGTTCTCCCTTCCAGGGCTCTGTGTCTGGGTCCCTCCCAGACTCCTGTCCCTCTTCTTCTCTTCCTTCAGGGTGTTGCCCTGATTTGGCCTGTTCTTCCTGGCAGGCCTGATTAGCTGCCATGCCTGTATGCCACCCCCATATATCATCCCCTGTTAAAAGGTCAGGCTTCAAGTCATCTATTACCGCCACTTCCATGGGTCCTTTTAGCCCTTCCCATTCCAATTGTATTTCTGCAATGGGAGCTGGTTTAGATCCAGTCACCCCTCAAATGATAACTCTTTTATTTGGAAGGATACACTCCTTTGGTATCACCCTTCTGCTGGCTACTGACACTTCTGCCATAGAATCCCTCCATCCTATGCAGGGTACATTGCTGTGAGGTGGGAGGGGGGACGGGGATGTAGTGGAAGGGCTCCAAGGGGTCTCAATTGTACAGAAGCCGAGCGCCAAGGAGGAATGCTTGAAGAAAACAACCCTCAGCATCGTATGTGTGGGGATTAGGGGTGCCGAGAGGGGGGCAGGAGTGCCCCGGGGAACAGGATCACACCAAGACTCGCGCTACAATAGGCAGAGCAAGAGGTGGCAGCAAGGCCCTGGTGGGAAAGCAAGCCCTCAGGGTGGAATAGGGATACCAATATGGTGAGTCCCCAGCCTAGATCATCATTGGGCCCGGGGGTAATCGCTGACCTTAATTGCCGCCACCTGCTTGCAAGCAACCAGGGCCCAGGAGGGGGCCAGAGGAGTGAGGGACGTGTGGGGGACGGGGGTGCAACGGGACCCAGGAAGGGGCGGCGGGAGGGGTAGGTCTGAGACTCAGGGAGTACGCCCAGGCACCCGTGCTCCCCCCCACGCCCACAGGAAGACTCACTCACCGGATTCACGCTCCTAAGGTCAAACACTTTCACACGCTCACTCACCCACCGGTCACACTGAAGGCAGTCACGCACACACACGAAAGAAAGGTCACAGGATATAGGGTACAGCACACAAGGGGCCAGTCTCACGGGCACATCAGGCTCCGATCACCAGCAGCGCAGGTATCCTTAGGGCAGCCTTTTATCTGGTTCCCCCCCCAGGGCGTTGCTGCAGCCGCGCTGAGCGGCGCACCTGAGGGGGCGTGGCAGGGGTCGGCGTGGCTTGCGTGCTGGCCCCGCCCTTGGGCGTCTCGGCGTGCAGCGGGGGTGTCGGGCTGTTGCAAGGCGTGGCTTTGGAGCGGAGCTGCAGCGGGCGCGCCGCTGAGGGGGGTAGGTCCGGTGCGACGGGGAGTGCGGGGGGCCGTTGCACAGGGGCCGCGGCAGTTGGGATGGGGCTGTGGTGTGTCCTAGCCCCTGGATTCCTTACAGTATGTGGCTTCTGGGATTAAGAATCCACAGCACGAATCCTCCAGGGTATCTGGGTCAAACGCGCACCTCCGGGCCGCTTCTTTACACTGGCACACAGGGGAACAAGGAAGGGGGAGGCCGCGAGTGGGGGTGCAGGGAAAAGGGGTGACGAACCCCAGGAAGGGGGAACAGGTAGGACAGGACGTACAGTCGGGAAGGGTTCCAGGAGCGTACACCAAGGGATGAAGGTTGAGGGTCTCACCTGACACACGCTTAGATCACACACTCCCCCCACACGCTCACGGCTCTCACTCAGTCAGTCACACGACACTCGCACAAGCACAAGCTCCAACAAGGTACACGTAGGTTCACGCGAGGCACGAAGCACTGATCACCAGCAGTGCTAGGTCAGAACCGAGCTGCCTTTATTGGTTGCAGGTAGGCGTTGCCGCAGGCGCTCTGAACACCGCGGGGTGGAAGCGGGGGGCGTGGCCTCTCCTGGGGGCGATTGCGGGCTTCTAGTCCTGCCCCCAAGCTCCTGTGCGAGCGCAGGGGCGTGTCCAGTGTGCCCGACGTCCTGCCCCCGGGCGGTACTGGAGGCGTCATGGGGGGGAACGGCGGTGCAGCCGCCTGACAGCGTGGGGTGTGGGGTTCCCTTTCTGGCAGGGGGTGTCCCCCTGGGGTAAGTCCCCCAGGGTCCTGACCCTCTGGCCCCCGATCAGGGGCCTGACAGCACCCCCCCTCCGAGAGTGGCGAAAGGTGGTGGACCGCGGCTTCAAGGGGTAACGGGGATGGAAGAAATGAACAAAACATGGAGCATGGACATCTGAAGCCTTCACCCAGGAGCATTCCGAGGGTCCAAAGCCTTTCCAATCAACTAAACAGTACACCCGCCCTCGATGACGACGGGAATCCAGGATGTCGCTGACCTCAAACACGTCTGTCGGAGTGCCCGGGGCAGCGACCGGGGCAGCCCTGCGGGCCAGAGCCGTGGCGGGCTTGAAGAGAGAGACGTGGAACGAGGGATGAATCTGTTAATGGGGGGGCAAGCACACCTTATAAGTCACCTTGTTGATCTTCTGGACAATGGGGAATGGGCCCATATAGCGATGGTCCGGTTTGGACGAGGGTCTCTGGGAGGGATAATGGCGGCTGTCTACCCATACGCAGTCCCCGGGTTGGTAGTTAGGTGCTGGCTGTCGACGTTGATTAGCAAAGTGCTGATAACGTTGGGGAGCTTGCTTGAGCAGTAGGGTGCCGCCGCATGCACTCTCTGAATTTGTGTCACCAAGGTGCCAGCGGCAGGAACCGAGATGGGTGATATCTCTGGGATGCAAACACGGGGATGGTACCCATAGGTCACGTAAAACGGGGACGTGCCAATGGAGGCGTTGAGGATATTGTTATATACAAACTCCGCGAGAAGCAGCAAGTCGTACCAGTCATCCTGAGGGTAATCTACGTAGCACCGAAGGTATTGCTCAAGCATCTGATTTGTGCGTTCTACCTGTCCATTTGCTTGGGGGTGATAGGCGGTGGTCAGATTCCTTCGTATATGAAGACTGACTAGGAGTGCCTTCCAAAAACGGGAAGTAAACTGTGTTCCTCTGTCGTAGGGTAGGCCGCCAGAAGTGTTGTTGCACTAAATGTAAGGTGCGCTTGACCCCCGGGTGGCCTGCTAAGGGTGCATCGTGGTGTCCCCACAGGATTTGTTTCCAGGCTTGCATGGCAACAGCGCTTTTTCCCTGATGGTAATACAGTCCTGTTTGGGCGTCGAACGTGGCCTGGGGTACTGGTACGGGACTCTGTTGTGACAGTTTCCTCAGCTGTTCAGTGGAAATAAGGGTGGCGGCAAAGGCCGTCTGGTTCAACAACAGGTCTCCCCGGTTTTCGGGTGGTTCACCTTCGGTACATCGTCCCGGGTGATACTGAATACGGAAGTTAAACCGAGTGAAGAAAAGGGCCCATCGGCCATGGTGGACATTAGTTATGCACATGGTCTGGAGGTAAGTAAGGTTCCGATGATCGGTAACAACAGTTATGGGATATTTGGCCCCTTCGAGATAATGCCTCCAGGTAGCGAAAGCCGCCTTAATGGCTAGTAGTTCCTGGTTGAAAATTGTATAGTTTTTTTCAATGCTGGAGAGCTGGTGGGAATAAGCAGCACAGGGCATCAGGTGTGGGCCTTCCACGCTGGATTGCAGAAGCACCACTCGAATGGCCACACTCGATGCTTCGGTCTACTGTAAAGGGCTTGTTAAAATTGGGATATTGCAAGATTGGGGCCTGCGTAAAGGTCTTCTTCAACTGTTCAAAGGATGCCTGTTGCAGCAAGGTCCAGACATAGGGAGTGCCTTTTTTCAACATTCGGGGGAGGGGCTCCGTTAAATGTGCATAATTCGGGATATATTGCCGATAGTCTTTTGTGGTTCCCAAAAAAAGTTGCAAGACCTTTACTGATGAAGGAGGCACCCAGGTCAGAATGGCGTGAATCTTGCCAGGGTCCATTTCTACCCCCTGAGGGGAGATAACACAACCGAGGAATTCAATGGTGGTCTGATGGAATGAGCATTTTTCCAGCTTGCAGAACAGTCGGTTCTGCCTGAGGCGTTGTAGCACTGAGAGTACTTGCTGGACATGTTCCGACGGCGTGGCGGAAAATATCAGGATATCGTTCAGGTAGGCCACAACATAGCTATCGAGCATGTCCCAGAAGACATCAGGTGCTGAAAGGTCGCAGGCGCATTTGCCAGGCCAAATGGCATCACACGGTATTCGTAATGCCCGTAGTGGGTTCTGAATGCCGTTTTCCATTCGTCTTCCGGTCGGACATGCAAAAGGTTGTATGCGCCAATCATATGTCTGGTGGGGTGGAAGAGTCTCCGCCTCCTTTTTTTCAAAGACATCTGTATAATCTCTGTATTGCGGTGGTACTGAGCTGGTTCCTTCTGCCTTGGTGACTGCAATTCCCCGTAGGGGGGTGGGGAGAAGGCAGGATTCAACACAGCCAGGCGCCTGGAATGCTAACGTCCTTTTAGTCCAGTCTATAGTTGGGTTGTGGTGACACAACCAGGGGAGCCCGAGGACCACAGGGAACATCGAGGTAGATACAATATTGAAGCATAACTGCTCGACGTGGCTCCCTATGCTTACTAACAGTGGGGTGGTCTGCGAGGTGATGGGGCCGGACACTAAAGGTGATCCATCAATATAGTGCACTTGTTCTGGCAGGACCCTCCGGGTACTGGGGATAACATGTTGATGTACAAGGTCCAAATCAATAAAGTTCCCCGAGGCCCCAGAGTCGATCAACGCCCACACAACGAGGCTCTTCCGGGAATGGAGTCCCAGCATAGCGGGAACTCGCACGTGCGGGGCATGGCTGAGGGTCGTGCCCATGATGGGAATGGTGGATGTTAGGGGTGGCCACTGTCCACCCGGGATCCCCCCTATACATCCCGGGGTCTGGCTTTTCCCGCCTCTCATTTTGACCCAGCCAAGGAGGGGCAACTTCGGGCAAAGTGTGATGGGTCCCCACAATAAAAACATTGGCGGAGAGCCTGGCAGCTTTCCCGTTCTGCGGGGGAGAGGGGACCCCTGGAGGCCCCAAGTTGCATGGGTTCCCTCTTGCTGACTTCAGCCTTGCTATGGAGTACAGGAGGCAATTTATTACCTGGTTGTCAAAACGCCTCCTGCCGCCGTTCTGGTCTCTGTTCGGCCAAGCGCTCATCAATGTGTAACGTAAGGTTGACGAGCTTCCCCCAGGTATCAGGTAGTGTGGTAAAGGACAGCTGGTCCTTCAGCTCATCATTTAGTCCTTTGCGAAACAAACCGCGAAGCACATGGTTCGGCCAATTCAATTCCACGGCTAACTTCTGGAACCTGGTCACGTATTCTAACAAGGGTCCCTTCCCCTGTCGTAGGATTATGATGGTGTTCTCGGCATCCTGCGCTCTGTGCAGATAATCAAAAAGAAGGTAAACTCCCGGAGGAATCCGGCATAGTCAGTAAGGAGCGGGCTCTTTTTGGTCAGTAAGGGCGTGGCCAAATCCAGCGCCATGCCCTCGAGAAGCCCTATAACAAAGGCCACCTTCCTGGCATCCATGTTGTAGGTCTTGGGTTGCACCATGAAGGTGAGCTCGCACAGTGCCATAAAGCCCTGAAACAGGCGATGATCCCTAGAAAACGTAGCTATATGGGGTCCCTTTGGTTCCCGCGGGACACACGTGGTGGCCCTGACGGGGTTAACGGGTGGGCCACAGGCAGCGGAGGTGGTGGAGGGGGCTGAGGCACCTCCCCTTGCTCTTGGCGGTCTTTCAGATCCTTGACCTCCATTGCCAAGGATTGCACGATCCTTGTAAGTTCCTGTACGTCCGCGGTCAATTGCTCCAGGCTTCTCGGCCTGTATAACCTGGACGGGGAGGGGAGGGACGGGTATATGCGAATGCTGGTGATACTGTGAGGTGGGAGGGGGGACGGGGATGTAGTGGAAGGGCTCCAAGGGGTCTCAATTGTACAGAAGCCGAGCGCCAAGTAGGAATGCCTGGGGAAAAACAACCCTCAGCATCGTATGTGGCTTCTGGGATTAAGAATCCACAGCACGAATCCTCCCAGGGTATCTGGGTCAAGCGCGCACCTCCGGGCTGCTTCTTTACACTGGCACACAGGGGAACAAGGAAGGGGGAGGCCGCAAGTGGGGGTGCAGGGAAAAGGGGTGACGAACCCCAGGAAGGGGGAACAGGTAGGACAGGACGTACAGTCGGGAAGGGTTCCAGGAGCGTACACCAAGGGATGAAGGTTGAGGGTCTCACCTGACACACGCTTAGATCACACACTCCCCCCACACGCTCACGGCTCTCACTCAGTCAGTCACACGACACTCGCACAAGCACAAGCTCCAACAAGGTACACGTAGGTTCACGCGAGGCACGAAGCACTGATCACCAGCAGTGCTAGGTCAGAACCGAGCTGCCTTTATTGGTTGCAGGTAGGCGTTGCCGCAGGCGCTCTGAACACCGTGGGGTGGAAGCGGGGGGGGGTGGCCTCTCCTGGGGGCGATTGCGGGCTTCTAGTCCCGCCCCCCAAGCTCCCGTGCGAGCACAGGGGCGTGTCCAGCATGCCCGACGTCCTGCCCCCGGGCGGTACTGGAGGCATCGTGGGGGGGAGCGGCGGTGCAGCCACCTGACAGCGTGTGGGGCGGGGTTCCCTTTCTGGTGGGGGGTGTCCCCCTGGGGTAAGTGACAGGTCCAGCCCCCCCCCCCAGGGTCCCAGACCCTCTGGCCCCCAAGCAGGGGCCTGACAATGATTAATCTTAGCCTCTCTCCTTTGCTTCCTTTTCTCTTCCCTCACATTTGTGAATTTGTAGGAAGCCAGCGTCTCCTCTGGGATTGGTTTCTGTACAGATAGGAAGTAAACTCCTGCCCGTGCTGGGGTCTCTTCCCCACTCTCTCAGTCTGGGCAGTTCCTTGCTAGGTGCCCTGGCTTGTGGCACTGGTAGCAATTCCCATGCCCTCCCCCTGGGGGTCCGAGGTGAGTTTGGCCCTTGGGCCTGGGGATCTCCGTCCCACCTGCCCTTGGATCCTCCTCCGGGCTTCTTTTGGGGAGACCTGCTGCCCCCTTCCTGTTGGGGTTTGTTTCCCCCTTGACCCCCTCCACCCCCTTGGGGTGTCTTTTGGCCTTTCCTGGCTTGTTTGGGCCGTAGCCTTTTTTGTGGTCAGGGTTATACTTCTTGTTCCCCTGGGGTTTGGGTTGTTCCCCCTCTCCCTCTGGTCCCTTCTGTTGAAATAGGGCTCTGGTACGGACATATTCATCCCCAGTCTCTGCTGCCTTATCCAGAGTAGTCACCTTTCTCTCTCTGACACGTGACTTAACAGGTATGGCACAGACATTACAAATTGTTCTAATCCCACCCTTCGAGGAGAAGACGCGCATCGAGGAATTCTTCTCCACGTTTGAGAAACTCTGCAGGTGCAACGCGGTCCCAGCAGAGCTGTGGGTGTCTGTGATTGTCCCGAGACTGACTTCCTGGTCATGCAGCAGCCCAGACAGACAGACAGCGCTACCCAGCGAGAGAGCTATTGCCGGGGAGGAGGGTTCAGCCTTGAGTCCCTTGGCCCAGTAACACACAGCTGGCCGGCGGTTACGGTTTGGGGGCATCGCTGGTGCAATTGGAGGGCCGACCCCCACCCCAGGCCCAAGTCAACTCCTCTCCACGTCCAGGAACATCTGGCGCTGGAATGAGGCATCGCAATTCTCCGTGTGGCTGGGATGGGGGTACAGGGGGCGGACGCTAGGGTCTTCCTTGGTAAGAATAGTACTGGCTGCTTCCTTCCCAGTGGGGCAGGGAGCTATGCTCGCTGCATCCTCCCCATTGGTGACAGTGGGGCCCCACGGCTGGTTGGGAGCGGCCCCCCTGCGTTAACCCTTTGGTTGCTGTTCCTGGATGGATTCGGCGAAGCTTGTTCTGGCCTGGGAAGAGGGAGGCAGGCGTATTGCTGCAGGCGTGACGCACCAGAGCCAGGAGGAAGAGAAAGGCAATGGGTTCTGGGGCGGTGAAGAGGAGTCTGACCTTCTTCAAGGGAATCTGAACCTCTCGAGGAGAGAAGTCTAGGCTGAGAGTGTGCAGAGGAGATCCCCACATCCGTGAGGGCAGGGTAGTGGAGAAGGTGCCGGGCTTGGACCTGGGGGACCCGCCCTAACTCTGAACTCACCAAATAGCCTTGGGCGGGTCACAGCCTCTCAGCCTGCTGCCCAGGGGCGCAGCTAGCTTGGGATGGGCCCAGGGACCATAGATGTCCGCGGGCCCCTCCTCTCTGGTGAAGCTGCCGGCCGGCCTGGGGGCGCCTCCCAGCTCCGCCGGTGCTGCTGGTGGCCTGTGGCATCTCTGGGGCCAAGCGCAGCAGCAGCAGCAGCAGCAGCAGCAGCAGCAGCAGCAGCGGTGCCATTGCTGCCCCAGCCCTGGAGGCCGGGGGCTGGTTGGGCCGGCTTGACGCGGAGAGTGCTGGAGTGGGAAGGTGCCCGGCAGCGGCTCCACTCAGTCACTGTGTGGAGCTGCTGGTGGGCACCTTCCTGCTTGGGCTGGGCCTCCCTCGAGCCAGCCCTGCCCAGACCGGGTCCAGACTGGTGGGGAGGACTCCTCCTCCCCGTCGCAGCACCAGAGGGGCGAGCTGAGCTGCGAGGCTTGTGAGTGTGACCTGACCTGATGCTGCCATATCTCCCCTTTAAAAGAGAATGCTTATGAAAAATACATGGTACAGGGCTGCATTGGTTCCAATGCAGCCCCATACCATGTATTTTTCATAAGCGTCCTCTTAAAGAGGAGGTATGGGCACTCTACCTGGGGCAGGAAGGGGGAAGGGGCCCACGCCAGCTCAGGTGGACACTTATTTATTTTTTAAAGGGGAGGGAGGAAAGGCTGGTTTATCTACCTTGGATATTGGGGCCCCAGCCAGTACGGGCCCCGGGACAAATGTCCCTGTTTGTCCAATGGTAGCTAGGCCCTTGCTGCTGCCGCCAACGCCTGGAATCATGGGATTTGGAGTCGTAAGCCAGTCGGTCCAGACATGGAACCCCCAATGCATTGGGGTTCTTTGGGGGGGGGGAGTGACCCCAAGTGTTTGGGGCTGTCTAAGCCGTGTGTGTCTGGGGCTCCCTCAGCCACACTGGTTCCATGGGGGTCTGAAGCTTTGTCTGCAAATAGAACAGGGCTGTGGGGGTGGGGGAGCCTCTCACCAAGGCCCTGTTGGGCAGGCAGGATCCTTGCAGTCTGTAACCGATCTAGCTGCCAGCAGCCACTGGCCCTGGCGTTCCCTTCCCATAACTGCCAGGGCTGCTGTTGCCCCTCACGCTCGGAGAAGCTGTTACTAACTGCTTGGGCTGCCAGGCCCAGTTCCTGGTTTCTACCCAACAGGCAGGGCCCCAATTCTTTAGCGGAATTAAAAAAAAAAAAATTCCGCAGGAGTCAGGGCCTAATTCAGCGCCTCACCGTGCTGATTTACCATGCGGGGTGTGGGGGTGTACTTGCCTCCTTCCCCCCCCTCCCCGCACTGGTAAAACCCTCGGCTGACAGGGCTTCCCGCCCCAGCCTCCCCCTTCCCAGTTTAGAAGTTAAAATTAACTTAGCAGTGTCTGTCGGTTGGCAACAGGGTGGGCAGTGCTAGGGCACCAGGTTGCAGTCAGTGGCACCGTGGTGCCGCCCCTGCCAGGGTGCAGGCACAGTGACCCCCTGCTGCTGTGTTTGGGGTTGGATTCCCAAAGCGCCCAGCCCAGCCCAGCCCCGGGGGCATGAGAGAGCGTGGGGGGGAGGGGGGCACACTGCCTGTGATCCCCAGGGCCCGCACGATGCCATTCTGGCTTCTCTCTCTGTCTCCCAGGGCTTGGGGCATTTCTCCGCAAGGCCGTTTACTGGGACGTCTGCTCTGGTCCTTGAGAGAGTGGGGGAATCTCTGCCTTGTGACCGGGACGCTGGGGCAGGGGGTGTCTGTGTCCTGCTGGCTGCACCCTGGCTCCTCTCTGGGCTCAGCGCCTCCGCTTCCCCGTCTGACCAGAGTCTGCCCTGGCTGTCCCTCCCCACGTCACTGCGGGGCGGTATCTGCTGGGCGGTGGGGCTGGAGCGGCCCAGCTTGTGACTGGGTTTGATTTGCTCTTCCCGGCTGCGACTGGCGCCCCTTGGGGATTGACTGATTGTTCGCTCCCTGGTGGGGGCTGTTTAGTCCAGGGAGCGCGGGGAGGTGCGCGTTGGTACTGGGCTGGCTGCGGTGGCTCAAGTGGCCCCAACGAGCCTAATAATATTGGTGGTAACGCTCAGGAACCCCACCTCCATCCTCACAAACGACTACTCTGTGTTAGCATTGGAGCGCCATGTTTGGTGCCATATGAGTCAATGTTAAGAAAGGAATGTATGAAAGGAAAGACTGTATGAAAACCTTAGGGTGTACAAGCCAGAATGAAAGCTACGCTAAGAGCTTAGCGACTGGGACAGGAAACTGGATGACCTCTCCACAGATAACAGGGAAGGTCTGGGCAACTGTGGCTGCTGCTGCCCGCGCCCGGCTCTGGGCGCCCGCTGCCCGCGCCCGGCTCTGGGCGCCCGTGCCCGGCTCTGGCTGCCCACTGCCCGCGCCCGGCTCTGGGCGCCCGCTGCCCGCGCCCGGCTCTGGCTGCCCGTGCCCGGCTCTGGCTGCCCACTGCCCATGCCCGGCTCTGGCTGCCCACTGCCTGCGCCCGGCTCTGGGCGCCCGCTGCTCGCGCCCGGCTCTGGCTGCCCACGCCCGGCTCTGGCTGCCCACTGCCCGCGCCCGGCTCTGGCTGCCCACTGCCCGCGCCCAGCTCTGGCTGCCCACTGCCCGCGCCCGGCTCTGGGCGCCCGCTGCCCGCGCCCGGCTCTGGCTGCCCACGCCCGGCTCTGGCTGCCCGTGCCCGGCTCTTGGTGCCCGCTGCCCGCGCCCGGCTCTGGCTGCCCGCTGCCCATGCCCGGCTCTGGGCGCCCGCTGCCCGCGCCCGGCTCTGGCTGCC
>QEPC01010671.1:0-17944 GCA_003113815.1 Sphenodon punctatus
AATACTATTTATATTTAATCTACTAATGCTACAAACAGGTGTTATATAGTTACTAAAGTCATCTAAACGCAGGTTTACAATCATGTGATATGGGGAGAATACAATCAAAATGCAGCACAAGTCAGTGTACACAGTTACTAAGATAAAAACAGGTTTACATGGCGAGGTGAGATTACAATAAAAATGCAACACAAGGACTGATGGGCTTCCACTGGTCCTCCCGCAAGCATTCTGTGGAAACCAACAGGTTGCCCTTAGATCTCCTGATAAAATTTCATTACAGCCTTGGGTGCTGGTAGATCTGAAATTGCAGGGTGATAAGGCTATTACCTGCAAAGTAAAGGGGTTGGGGACCGCCGATGTTTTCAAGGTTCTCCCCCAAACTCTGATGTTTACCATTCTCCCCTCCCAAGTGGAACTCTCCCCTTTTGGCATACCCCTTTAGATGCAGTGGGGCACCTGGGGTTAATTTTGAAATTTCCAATTACTAGGCATGATATTACCTCAATTGTTCACCTTATGCAGCCAAAAAATAGGTGGATGGTTAATATCACTTTTCAATCTCCCTCAGTATTCTCCTCAATCATGGCTAAAGAGAAACTGTTAAATAGTAGGGCCATTTTTATCTCCAGGTTTTATTTTACCTGACCCAGACAGCCTGGGTATTGTAAACCCAGGCGTTACATCTTTGGAAGGAGGCAGTACTAGGGGTATTGCTTATAGCCCCCAATTGCACCAGGAGTCTGCCCCCACTGCCCTTGATCCAGGGAAAGCATTTTGTGAGCATATTAAACCTGTGTTTGTAGGTCCTAAAGCAGCAGACTTAATTGAGTTAGAGCAGGAGGGAAGTATGGAAAGTGATTTTCCAAAAATAGTAAGCAATGTAGAATCTGCAAATATTTCCATACCCCCCTCCCTCCCCCCCCCCGTGGAGTTAGGGAAGGGCGATTGCCTGTGTCGGAACTTAGCCAGGAGACTATCCTGGCCCAGCTGGATAAGTTGTGTGCTTGGTTGGGGGAAATGAGGTCCGCCTCTAAGCCGGTCCGTCCTTTTGCTTTGGTTCCCACGGGTGGTTCAACGGTGGGAGGTGGGCACCAGACCCCCTTTCGTGCTTGTTACTCCTCTCCCCTTCCTTTATCTTTATTGCCTTCTCAAGTTATGGCAGGTCGTCTAACCTTGTCTCCCATTCAAGGGTCCCAACAGGGAGGCGATCGAGTGGCTACTGTAGTGAGCCCGCAACACCACTCTTTTGGTATTTGTGACCGTCCGAGACTAGCTTTGGCTGAAGGTCTGCTATCCCTGAGTAAGGATCAGCCAAGTGAACTCAGGGGTGTTTCAGCCTCCTTTGGTCTGGGGGCTGGGCCTAGGAGTCAGTTAGGGTCTTTTTCTCCATGTGCTGCCCCTTTTCAAAATGTCCAGGTTATAAACTCTCTCGTTGTCCCTTACTTTTCTGATAAGGCCTCTGCTGAAGTTTAGTCGGGCTTAGAAGTGGAATTAGCCCAGATAACTTTTACCGAGCCTGTGGAATCCAACTGACTGGTCCTAGGAGGCCGTGTAGGGTTTATGGATTTCTCTTTTTTAAGTTGGAATATCTCTGGCTGGAGTTCCAGGCAGATGGACACTGATTTCGCCAACTTTATAGCCCAGTATGATTTTATTCTTCTGCAAGAAACATGGGAGGTAAAGGATTTTTCCTGCACGGGCTTTGAAGTCTGTTCAAGGGCTACTCATTCAGTCAGAGGCAGGCCGGCCCAGTGGGGGCCTAGATTTTTTGGTGGCTTCGAGGTTTAGTATCAAGGTGACACCTTTGGGTTCGTTGCGGTCTTATTTCACTTTATTCTACGGTAAGTTTCCATCGGGGTTTGAGTTGATAGTGGGTAATATTTGTTTTCCTCCGCTTTCTTCCTTGTATTATTCTCCAGATCATTGGACTGCTTTGTCTTTAAGATTAACCGAGACCCTTGATCAGTATCTGGTGGTTCCACTGCTATTAGGAGGAGATTTCAATGTTAGATTGGGGGAATGAAGTTCCCTCCCAGATTGTTCCATCTTTCACGTTTTTTTCTATTTTACCCACAAATTGCAGTAGAGCTTCCAAGGATCATGTAACTAATTTAGGCGCCCCTCTGATGCATTCGCTGAATAGCGAATTTGATTTAACTTTTCTTAACGGCCGAGTAGCAGGTGATTTAGAAGGGAATTTTACTCACCACTCTGCTCAGGGATCTAGCATAATAGATTATTATTAGCTTCTGAGGCTATATTCTTGATCGTTAAGGATTTTTGTATTCTCTCAAAACTGGAGACAAATCATTTGCCTTTGTTGCTGTGCCTTACTGTGGCTGTGTATGGAGGTGGGCCACCTCGCCCTAGGGTTATAGAAACACTCCTGGGGAGGGGTGGGGCGGCCCTTTTCTTCCCGGATCAAATGGTCCAATGACCAGAGATCTTCCTTCTTAAAATTTCAACAGCAAGGGGAAGTTCTGGATTTGTTCGTTTTGGCTCAGCAGCAAGGGACGGATCTTGTTTTCATATTTGATAGGTTTTTTTGAACTTTTGCGTCCCCTGATTTCATCTAAGAGGCTCCCAGGCCCTTGGAGTCTTGGGCCTCCCCAATGGTTCGACAAAGAGCTTTTACTTTTGAGAGCCAGACTCTGTAGGATGGCAAGGCGTCTGCGGGCAGGGGATTCCTGACTTGGGAGAGAGACGTTTTTGTCTCACAAGAAAATGTACCTTCAAGATGTTACAGAAAAAACCCTGAAAGATTTCCAAATTAAAGGCTGGGCCCAGTTATTGGAGGCCACAACACAGAAAGATCTGGTCAAATTCTGGGCACTTATACGGGCAGTCCCTTACTGGGTGCACGAAGCCATCAGAGTGTGCTGTGCCAGCTGAATTCTGGGAGGCTCACTTTGCCGAGGTATTTTCGAATGCAACGGCACTGGTATTTTCACCAGGGCTAGCTGCTACTGATCGGTTTCAGGCTTGGCCTGCAGTGACAAAGGCGGACATTCTACAGCTAATTACCCAGTTAAAACCAGGGAAAGCCCCCGGTCTTGATTGTAGTTCACCTGAGTTGTTAAGAGCTAACCCTTAATAGTGGGCAGATATTTTGGCCCCGCTTTTACTGTTGTAAACCAAACGGGAGTCTTCCCTAAATCTTGGCTCCACAGCATTATTGTCCCCTTTTTCAAAAAGGGTGACCCTGCACTTCCATCGAATTACTGTCCTATCAGTCTTCTTAGCCCGATTGGAAAGTTGTATGCAAAGACGCTGCTGCTGAAACTTCAGCAGTGGATGGATGTAAATAAGATAATCGAACTAGAGCAGGTGGGGTTCCAGAAGGGGGAAGTCTACCACGGACCAGGCATTTATTCTTTATCACCTACTTACACACTACATCACACAACAGAATTTTTTTTTCTTGTGCTTCATTGACTTAAGAATGGCCTTAGATTCCGTTAACCAGCGTCGGTTGTGGACCAAATTAAGTAGTCTAGGACTTGATCCCCGATTGTTGTTTCTTTTAATTAAACTGCATAAAAATAACATTCTGCAGATTCATTACGACAACAACTACCCTTTAACAGCTGAGGTGCAGGTCTCCCGGGGGGAGAGACAGGCGTGTATCTTGGCCCCGGCTCTTTTTAATTTATTTCTGAACGACGTGATCCAGTATTTGAATTCCATTTATTCGCATGCTTCTAAAATTGACTCGAGAAAGATCCCAGCCTTGCTCTATGCAGATGATACAGTGCTCCTCTTGCAAACTTTCACGGGTCTAAAATGAGCTATGACCCACTTTGAGGAGTACTGTAGGATGGAAGACCTCTCGATTAATTATTCCAAAACAAAGTTTTAGTAGCTGGCTCCATAATTAACAAACAGTGTTGGCCAATTGGCCCGCAGTTTGTAGAGCAAGTGAATTTGTACAAATACTTGGGAGTGTTAGTCTCCTCATCACTAAGTTGGCAGCACCATTATGTTGCAGTTTCTGTGCAGGTAAGAAAGACGGTTTCATCTATAGTGGGATTTTACTAAAATGCTGGTGGTAGACTAGTTTCCCCCGCTCTCCGACTGTTTAGATCCAAGGTGGTTAAAGCCAATGTTTCTATGCTTTTCCCATGTGGGGTCAGAGTTTCAGCTCCAAGAATGGCTTTCTTCAAGCCATACTGGGGGTTCCTAAATGTACGCCGCAGACAATCCTTAGGACAGCAAACATCTGCCCTACAATGAAATCTTACACTCTTCATCGAATTTCGTTGTTCCCACTTTTTGGTGATTCCCTGCTGGCCCTAGCAGTTCGCGCAGGTCTTTGTCCCCTGGGTACTCCAAGTAGGTTGAGAGATCTGCAAATTGGGTTTTTCAGTTGAGGCATTAGGCCCATTGGGATTCTCCCAAGCCCTCCGTCAGATTAGGTCCCGAATTATGGACCAGGAGTGTCAGGGGGAGGATTCTAGTCTGGTATCCCAGAGAGTTGCCCCTGATTATGTGGCAATTAGACCCCCTTCTACGGGGCCTTGTTACCTTTTTGTGTTGCAAAACGCCAATTTTAGACAGGTTTTTTCTAGATTTCGCTGCAACGTCTTTCCCTCAGCCCTTCTGGAGGGCCGATATGGCGGTGTTGGGAGGGAACAGAGGGTTTGTCCACTGTGACTTATCAGCGATAGAAACGGCATCTCATGTGTTTTGTTACTGCCCGGCGTATTTTGCACTGAGAGCTAAGTACCTGAGACCTCATACAGATGTTATTGCTCTGGTCCATTGCTTATTTCAAAATTATTGTGTCCCTTTGATTTTGACTGTGCTCGATCCGTAGCGAAATTTTGTTTTTTTACTGAGCGATTACGCCGGTACCTTACTTCTTATAATTGATAGTTTGGGTTCTGTCTTTTGGAGTAGTATTGGTAAATGTTTTGTTTGTACTCATTTTGTATTCTGTTTTGGTTTTAAATTGTAATGGTCTTTGGGCTGCACAATAAACAATAAAACTAACTAACTAAATCTGGCTGAAGTTGGCCTGTGGAATCAATAGGTATCAAAGGCACATGATAAAACATTGCATAAGCCTTCTTTCAATAGGAAATCAGGCTAAAATGGCACTACCATTCCCATTTCTGATACATTAATTTTGACTGGTGTCTGCAGCACCATCAGGATTCCTCCTTCAGAAATGGGTGGTGCTATCTCCATTTTGAAAACTGAATTTGGCACCTGTGCCTGTTTTCTTACCCGTTCCCCCTCCTCGCTGCCCCAGTTTAAGAATCACTAGTGTCAGGCAAGGAAGCTGTTGCTATGTTAGCACTGAGCCTCTGATGCCCACACCTATGGACATTAGGAATATCATTACCTACCTCTTCTGCACCCCCATAGCTTATTAGAGTAAAATTTACAGAAGGACATATGTTTGACACGTGTATTATGTAGAACGAGCAGTAGTAGCTGCAGTAATTAATGTTGCCTTAAAGTTTCTATTATCACTCCCTATTTTCAGCTGCTTTCTGAAACTTTCACCTTTTTGCACTGAAGTTTTCCACTGCTTATCATTGCACAATTGCAAATTTCACTTCTTGGGAGTGGGAGGGGGAAGTTAAGCAAAAGCAGTTTTGCCTTTTTTGACCATGAGGTGTGTGTGTATATAGAAGTCAGATAAATATAGTTTCCCCCCTTTCCTTCTGACCTAATTTGTCTGGGGATGAAAGATGCTTACTGAAGAAAAATATCTGAGATTGTTTCAGAGGAAATCTGTTTAATTTCTAGGGTAAAAAATCAAATTCTAAGTTCTCATAAAAGACTACAGGCTTATGGAAGGGGTAGAGTGCCTAGTTAAGGAAAGTTTTCTTGTCAAGCAGGTGTCGGTAGTCTCATTATGTAGTGAAAGCCGACAAGTGGCCCAAATATTAAAGGGTAAATGAACAAAAACCCCTGTATGCTGGAGAAATGACACAGTAATGCTACAGAAGAACTAAGACTTTTTTATCATGTGCATAACTATATTATTGTAATGAAGCAAATATGACACTTCATATTTGTTAAGTTAATTTGCATATCCATTCCCAATAACTAACATCTAAATCCCTCTTGGTCACTATTGCAAAATTCACAGCGTTGTTTATTCAATTACATATTGCGGTTACCTTATTGATGATACTTTGTGCTCGGTATTTTGGTTACTTTAGTCTCAGGGACTTTATTCACAGCAAGGGCTAGCTAGGAGCAAGAGAATTGAGCCCATTAACTGTTGATCTGCTCCAGGCAAATGTCTGGATTTCTCTGTGCCTCACTTCTCTGATCTAAAAATAGAACTCCTTCTGCCAAACCCATATCCTTTTCTGTTTAGACTGTAAATTTTTGGAGGCAGACTTCTTTTACTATATGATCATACAGCATCTAACATTTAAATTTTGATCTTGTTAGGAGTTTCTGGTCCCCACCAATTACTTGTTCAGTAGGAAATACCCGTTTCTTGGCACGAGAGGCTGGAGCTTGTACTCTAGTAGGAAAGAGAGGCCTCCCCACCAATTGCTCCAGCACCCTGGCCTAGCACACACATCAACAGCAAACAGGGAATCCACAGCAGGCCAGATTTAAAGAGGAATGGGGCCATTATTTGGCCTACAGGCCAGAGGTTCCCATGCCTGCTGTAGAAACTCAAAGCCTTAGTATTCAGTGTAAATAAAATGGAGGATTACAGAGCACCATGACCTGACTTAGGGGCCTTTTAGACAGCTATGAAAACATGCTAACACAAACATTTCATAACAGCAATGCAATTGGCAGGCAGCTAAAGACCCTTGGAACATGGCCCTGTGTCCTTGCAGTGTACCTGGAGCATGCAGTTATTTCAAATTATTATACACCCACTGCCACTCCCAATGGAATGACACATTCACCTTTGACTCCAGTGGGAATGAAATCCATCAGCATCAGGTTCTTCATTACATGTGATTGCTTATGTAACATGAGATGAACAAATTGCAGGGCAGCAAGAAAATCTCTAAATATGGGAAATAAGGGGTCTCTACTTCCTTGTGTCTGTACAAAGTGGGTAGAAAATGCTCCTTGCTCTGGCAGCTGTGACCTGGACTGAAATGGCCAGTCCCAGAGTGTGGATTGCTGGCTTTGCATCATTGTCAAGGTCCTGAATGAGTGAAATTCAGTCAGTCTGAGCCTTTGCCCATAGGACTGGTTTAGTGCTTTAGGCATAAGGTGGACTTCTAAACTCAAGTGAACTCAAATTGAAATCCTACTGTTGCCTGGCTAACTTGACTTTAAATTGGAATTAGCTAGTTGATGCTAACCCCACCCCCATGATTGATCTTCACTAGCTAAAGGGAGATAAAGTTGAGTTATCCAACAGGAAGTTTAAACACATGCTTCTTTCCCGAATTTAAGTAAGCCTATAATTTGGTAAAGCCAGCACTCCTCCTGGCTAGCTGTACTGGAAGCAACTTGGAATGGGTAACAAGGAATGCATTAGGAACAAATGGGCCCTCGCCTTTAATTGCGATCAAGGGACCCAATGAAATTCCAACTCTACGTACATCTTTCTTCTGAAAACCACACTACTTGAGGCACTAGTGAACACAGTTCTGGAATAGCTGCATGATGCCCTTGCTCCTCCAGGATGGACAATAAGTCATTTAAGGGTGTGCGAGTGGTCTTCACTGGACTTAATTCTTCAGACTCAGGCTTAAGAATGAACAAGCAACAAAAGAAGTTGGAAAAAGCCATGTTGAAAAGATTCTACAGCCAGAAAAATGACTCTGCATCTCTGTTCTGGGAGAGAATCCCAAGATGGTGGAGTCAAGAGGCAGATGGGCCAGAGAAAGGCCTTGAGAGGCCGTCTTAGATCGAAGTGCTCTTACTCGAGATAAAGAAAGACCTACAGCTTGTGAGAACAGAGAGAGAAGAGGATGTGAGTTTGAAAAGATGCAAAATGCTTTTGAGGTGGTCAACAAGAAAGTGTAGCAAGTCTCCAAGAGAATTAGCCATGCGGAGAGCTGGATTGGCATGACTGAGGATTGAAATGTAGAGAATAATAACCTGCTGCACACCCTTGTTGCTAAAGTTTACCTATCTAACAAACAGAAGTTGGCATTCTAACCTGCAGTTTGTCGACATCACGTGGAGGGAGATGAAACCCCAAATCCTAGTGCTTTCATCAAGTGGTTGCTTGGCGATCTTTTTCCCACCAAAGCACAGGTTTGCCATGTTGTCATAGAAAGAGCCCACCGTACTTTGCACCCCAAGCCTGGAGATGGAGAGGCTCCGTGAGCCAGGATCGTCAAGTTTTAGTTTTCAGGACAAGGAGGTCATTCTCCATTTAGCCAGAAAAGTGGAACAGCTTGATTTTCAGGGTATGCAGATCAGAATATTTCCTGAACTTGTTGCTGAGACTTTGGCTAAGTGATGTATCTGGTTTAAGTAAATGGGGGAATCGAAGAAGAGGGCTCGCCCATAGATATGGTTTCCTTCCAGACTGTTCTTCTTGCTTAAGTGAAAAAGACAGATTGTCACCATAGAAGAGGACTTGAAAATGTTTCTTTGTGCTAACTCAAACTTCAGTGGCAACGATCCAATGAGAAGCGAGCCCTGGGGAAGAGGAAACACATTTCCATGGGTGGGGGCAGTTCTAGACTTGTATGTAATTTCTAAAGGCAAGTCTTTATTGTTGTCCCTGCCTCCTGCCCTTCCTTTTACTCTTTTTTCTTTAATTTAATGAAGGTGATTTGCTAGGATCTCTTGTGCGATCTGGGGCTTTTGCCTCTGCTTTAGTTGTTTTCTGTTTGAAGTATATGTTCCGGATGGAGGCGAGAGGGTGACCTCCCTTTTTGTTGGGTTCTTTGGTTTCACACTTGCCTCCCTCTGTCCAGGTTCACTCTGGTGTTGTATAGGTTGTTTTGGGGAGTTTTTTCTTGGTTTTGGGTGTGTGTGTTGTGGTTTAACCAATATATCCAGGTTGTTGACTGGACTTGGATCTCTGTTTTGTATATGGGGTGTAGATCAGTTAAGATCTAGAGAATTTTAGGCATTGGAGACATAAACACTACCTTCATTAAATGTGTGCTAGAGACACTTAAGTATTCTCTCAATGTCAGGGAACTTAATTGTTTTACTGGGGTAAGGAGGAAGTGGGTGATTAACAAGACCAGTGTTTTTTCCCCTTAAGACATGCTTTTATTGCAAACCAATGTGCAAAGATTAAGAGTCAGATACATTGATGCCATATATAGCTCTTGCATCCTTAGGGAAATGGCTGGTTTCTTCATTGGCTTTGCGGAACATATGAACTTCCAGTTCATTAGACAGTGGAAGGACAGAGATGGAGGATTCTTGCTTCTTGCTGGTAAAATTGAAGGGGAGTTGTGAATCTATTTTGCTTTTTCCCCCCCTCTCTTCAAACACATCTTGCCACGATAGATCAAAAGTCCGAAGACAGCCTTATTATGGGTGACCTGAACTGTCCCTTGTCAAACCTTGATAGGTCTAGCAGAGCACCATTAGACAAAGACAAAGTTACGTAAACAACAACAACAGATATGAGTCTAGTGGATGCTTGGCAAACGTTGACTCTGGGGATGCGTGATTACACTTTTTACTTGGCCAGGCATGACTCCCAATCCAAAATTGATCAAATCATCACTGATTGCAAGATGGAGAAACCTATGGTTTTCTCCAATCATAATTTACTCTTGCTTGAACTGGGGCTAACTCCAGGAACATACATGTAACCAAAGTGTGGGCTATGCATGGGGGGTATTGCATGATCCACTTATCAGAGACCAACTCTTGGAGAACCGGCAAGAAAAACTAAGATTTAATGACCTCCCACCACTTTCCCACATATTTTGTGGAGGCAGCAAAGGCTGTCCTACAGGGTAAACTCATAGTGGTGACAGCATCTAGAAATAAACTTAGAAAACAACACCTAAAAATTATATCTAGACATTTGGAAGTGAGAAGCCAGGTAGAAGACAAATCCCCCAAACAGCTTGCAGAAACATAATCAGTCTGAGGGGTGAGATTAACCAGTTGGAAATAAATAAAATGCTCTGGCAACTATGTAAAATCAAGGCGAGGACTTGGAATTGGTTGAATCTCCTCTTTGGGGTGGGGTGGGGTGGGGTGTGTGTGTGTGTGGGGTGTGTGTNCCCATGGTCTCTCAAGTGCGGAGTCTGGGTGTGCTCCTCGATTCACAGCTCAGCCTGGAATCTCAGGTTGTGGCTGTGGCAAGGAGTGCATTTTGACAGTTACATCTCGTCCGGCGGCTTCGGCCGTATCTCTCAGACTTGCCTTCATCACCTCGAGGCTGGATTGCTGCAACGCGCTCTACATGGGGCTGCCCAAGAAGCTGGTCCGGAGGCTGCAGTTGGTGCAGAATGCTGCGGCCCATCTCCTTACGAGGGTGGGTCGCAGGGAGCACATGACACCAGTGCACCGGGCTCTGCACTGACTGCCTATAAAGCACTGAGCCAGGTTCAGGGTGCTGGTTTTAACCTTTAAAGCCTTTCACGGCCTAGGCCCTACCTATCTGTGGGATCACCTCACTCCGCATGTGCCTGTGCGACCCTTGAGATCGTCCGTGGGAGCCTTTTTTGGAGGTTCCCTGGGCGAGGTGGGTGGCCACCGATGTTAGATCTTTTTCGGTGGCCGCCCCTGTGCTGTGGAACTCCGGGCTAACTAGTGAAATCTGTGCATACAAAGTCACTATTTCCTGGTAGTGTGTTGAGGTCTTTAGGCATGGGGAAGAGAAACACAAGAATACCTCAGAAGTAAGAGTTAGCAGTAACTAAGTTTTACTATACTAAGGAAAGAAATATGGCTACAGCAAAGAAAGATTAATATATCATTTGATGACTGTTCTAGTTTCAGTAAAACAGTTAATTTTACCATTATTCATAGACCAAACCCTTAATCACCTTAAACCTATTGGGTTCCCTGGGGAAAGCTCACCCTTACCTAAGCCTCTCCCAGGCTGTCACCCTAGTCCTAGATCAGCCCTTCCTAAGACCCTCCTTTCAGTCAGCCCTCTCCCTCCCCCCCGCACCTTCCAACTGCCAACCCTTTTAACCAATCCCCATCCAGAAGTGCGTTTAGCTGATTGGCCTATAAGGAATTTATTCAAATTTGGGATTGAACTCTTGCTCCGTAATTGACCAATCCCAATCCTTCTCAGCCAACCCACAAGTCAATAGGATTAGTTTACCTATAACATCTCCAGACCCCCTCATGCTCTAATCTTTGTGTTTAACTACTAAGCACCTTCTTTTTAACTTTAACCACCCCAATACATTTAACATAACACCCCCAATCCAAACAGGTAACAGTCAGCATATGAGAAAACCCAATTATGTCACACAACCTTACCAGTGGTAAATTGCCAGAATCCTTCTATGAGGCCAGAGTCACTGTGTTTGAAAGAGGGGAGGAAACTGGAGGAATGTGGTAATTGACCCATTTATCTCCTTAATTAGGATTTCAAAATCTCATCCAAGATGCTGGCTACCCAGCTGATTTGTATTGGGTCTCTGATCTCACCGGACCAAGTGGGATTTATACCACATAGATTGGGAGCGGACAATGTTTGTAAAGCTATTAAAGCCATGGTAATCTTTATGAAAACTGAGAAGGCATTCGACATGACCGAACTGATTTGCCTGTTTGAAATGCTGCTTCTTATGGGGTTTGCAGGAAGTTTTCTGAAATAGGTTAAGGCTATACAACTCCCCCAAATCCCAGTTAATCAATGGTGTGATATTGGTGCCTTTATCGGGCACCAGACAGGGTTGTCCACTGTCCCCCTTTTGATTTAGCATTGGCAGTCAACTAGGTTGATTGCCTTGCTGAATTAAAAAGAGAATTGGGAAGTGGAAAGATCTCACCTGCTCTTGATTAGATAGAATCGATCTGTTCAAGATGATAAACCTTCCTAAATTGTTATATAATTTATTATTGCCAATTAAGATCCCCAAGGGGTTTTGTAAAGAGATGGAGATTATTAAAAGAATTCTTTTGAAAGAAAAAAAAAATCTAGGATTCAGTCATCTGTTCTTAAGGCAAATAATGAAGACTCTACTGGATCTGAAGATGTATCACTTGGCCTCTGTGCTCAGAGCTGTTAAAATATCATAACCCCCCATCCCCCCCCCCGATATTGACTGGGTAGACATGATAAAGAAAAGACCTGATGAAGTGTTGGTCACAAGAGTAGATAGATAATTAATTTTAGGAGCTTAGAGGAGCATCCATTTTCTGGATATACATGGACTATATGGGATAAATGTTTGTATAAGATGGAGGTCATGCAAGGCTGCTCTCCCTTTACCCCTTTAGGCCGAGTACAGCTTTACGTAAGGGGGGTATTGCCCAGCCGCTCAGATTACGGAGATGCAAAGGTTTGTGCCTCACAAAACATCTATTCCAGGGTCAGGGTTTCCAATAGAAAAATAGCACTTGAGGAGAGATTGCAGTGCTCGGTGGATAGCCTGAAGTATAACCAATTGAGGAGCTACATTACAGCTCATAAGGGGGAAGGGGGAGCGCATTTTGAGAGACATGCAAGCCCTTAGAAAACCTTATGTTTATGCCATCCTCTAATAAAAGTCTGTCGAGGATTTATAGGGAGTTAAAGATGAGGCAGCAGCTAACTTGTATCCCTAACTGGGAAATAGGCCTGGAGAGGCGGTTGGAGAAAAATGAGCTGGCAGCAATGTGGTCCAACATGATGATTTTTATTTTTATAGCACCAGCTATGTACCTGGCACTGTACAATCAATAGTTATAAACAGGTCCCTACTCCAAGGGGCTTGCATAAGAAATGCCATACTGAGTCAGACCATTGGTCCATCAAGCCCAGCATCCTGTCTCCAACAGCAACCAGACCTGATCACATGGGCGAAGTACCAGCAGTAGCAATGGGCAATCCATTCCCTGTTGATCACTCCCTGCTCCCAACAGTAAGCAGTTCCCGTCTTGTCATCTACTTGGCTAATAGCAGTTAATGGACCTATTCTCCAAGAACATATCTAGTTCTTTTTTTAAAAACCCAGCCATACTACTGGCCCTGACAACATCCTCTGGCAACAAATTCCATAATTTAACTCTGCGTTGAGTGAAAAAACACTTAATTTGTTTTAAATCTACCACCAGTTAGTTTCATGGAGTGTCCCCTAGTTCTAGTACTATTTGAGAGGGTAAATAACAGTTCCCTATCTACTCGTTCCACACCACTCAAGATTTTATAAACTTCTATCATGTCCCCTCTCAGTCTTCTCTTCTCTAAGCTAAAGAGACCCAGCTTGTCAAATCTTTGTACAGAAGCCATTCCATACCCTTTATAATTTTCATTGCCTCTCTCTGTACCGTTTCTCATTTAGCTATGTCTTTTTTGACATGGGGCGACCAGAACTGCACAGAATATTCCAGGTGCGGTCACACCATTGCTTTGTATAGAGGCATTATGACATCCTCAATTTTATTCTCTATCCCTTTGTGAACTCAACGTTCTCTTTGCTTTTTTGACTGCTGCTGCACACTGGGCTGAGGATTTCAGTGTATTGTCCACAGTCACTCCCAGATCCTTTTCCTGAGTGGGAACTCCTAGCTTAGAACCCAGTATTGTGTACTCCTAGTTTGGGTTATTTTTCCCTTTGTGCATCACTTAGCACTTGTCCACATTAAATCTCATCTGCCATTTAGATGCCCAAGTACCCAGTCTCGTAAGATCCTGTTGCGGCTCTTCAGTCTGCTCATGTTTTAGCTACCTTGAATAACTTGGTGTCATCTGCAAATTTGATCATCTCACTCTTAACACCCTTTTCCAGATTATTAATTAATACATTAAACAGCACTGGTCCTAATACAGATCCCTGGGGCACACCACTTTTTTTACATCGCTCCATTGTGAAAACTGACCATTTAGTCCAACTCTTTGCTTCCTATCCTTTAACCAGTTACCGATCCACAGTAAGACACTACCTCCTATCCCATGATTTTTTAATCTTCTCAAGCGTCTTTTATGTGGGACCTTATCAAATGCTTTCTGGAAATCTAGATACTGTATCTACCGTGTCTCCCTTGTCCACATGCTTATTTACACCTTCAAAGAATGCCAGCAGGAGGCATGACTTACCTTTGCTAAATCCATGTTGACTCTTACCCATTAAGCCATGTTGCCCAGCAATTCTGTTCTTAATGATGGTTTCCACCATTTTGCCTGCCACAGATGTCAAGCTTACTGGTCTGTAGTTTCCAAGATCACCTCTGAATCCCTTTTTAAATATTGGGGTTACATTTGCCACCCCCCAGTCCTCTGATTCAGTGGCAGATTTTAGCAATAGGTTACAAATTACTAATAGTAGGTCTGCAGTTTCATATTTGAGTTCCTTCAGAACCTGGGGGTGAATACCCAGAATACTTCTTTATACTCTATAGCCAAAATGACTGGAAACCAAGAAGCCTCAAAGTTCTTGTATTTGTTCTTCAGCTCTGCCATCATTTTCTCCATTATAAAGAGAAATCAAACAAGACTGATCCATTCCTGTACCAGTAGTTCTCCAGGTGTCTTCCAGTACCTGGCGACCATGTTAATAGCTGCCAGACAAAGGATTTTGCACGAGTTCAGGTGGAGCTGCAGAGCAGCCCCTGCCAGCACCATAGTCCTAGTAATGCAATTTCAGACTTGAAAGGAATTATTGTTCCATTTACTTTAAGGACCAAATTTGTCTCCAGAATTTTTGTACATATACACCCCCCCCCCCCAAAGACAATGCAATAGATGTCTGCTGGCCACAGTCCTTCCAGCATAGATGATCCAAATTCTCCCCACCCCCCATGTTTCAGCTGTGCGGGGGTAATATAAAATCTAGTTGTAATTTTAATTTGCATTTCTTTCACTTCATGTTCTCTCTTCCAAAGCCGTTGCCTTTTCAGGAATGACTTCCACAGCCTTTACATCGCTGTGGCCATGGGTCAGAGTGACAGCCAGGCAACTACCAGCACAGCTACCTCCAGTGTTCCATTGCAGGCACTCTCCACCTGCCAGAACGATAGCCAGGTAAGTGAATGCACCTGTGGAAACCCAGCATCCCTCTCCACACCCCCATGTGCATTCACTTACCTGGCTATCATTCTGGCAGGTGGAGAGTGCCTGCAATGGAACACTGGAGGTAACTGTGCTGGTAGTTGCCTGGCTGTCACTCTGACCCATGGCCACAGCGATGTAAAGGCTGTGGAAGTCAGTCCTGAGAAGGCAACGGCTTTGAAAGAGAGAACATGAAGTGAAAGAAATGCTGTCCCCAGAGGTGCTGGTAGGCAGTGGTGGGGCACTGCCCTGGGACTCGGTGTTGCTGCAGCTGAGCCTCAGCTCCAGTGAGAGCAGCTTGACCTCCACTGAGGCTCTGTAGTCCAACACCTTTGAGATGCCTGGATCATCCTACCCCAAGCCCCTGCCCTCCACAGGCTGCAGTGCCTTTCCCTTCTTGGGCCACCTGTCCTTGCCACCGACTGGAGCCAGGGTAACTGCTGCAGCTTGGCGAGGCTGCTAGGGGTTATAGTCCCTTGAGCTTAATGGGCCATCGTCAGCTCATTGACAGCCCATGGAGTGGTGGCTATTGATGGCTATTAAACTGGGTTAATGGTGTATTGGATTCTGGTATTCTAAGAAGCCAGAAAAAACACCAGGATCTCTCATTTCAGGATTTGTAAAAATGTAGTTGCACTTCTGTTTGTTACAACATAGACAAAACTGTGTTTTATTTTAAATGCTATGCATCACACACCCCCATGTCTCTGCTCTCACTCACTGGCATCTTAAAAGTCCAACACATGCCAAATTCAAACATGTTATCCCAGTTCTTTCTTGTTTTCAGTGCGTGGCCAAAGTTTGCTCATTCTGGTTTGTGAAAGGGGGGCTGGGGAGGGAAGGAAAGAGAAAGGCAAGGGGGTACCCATGGAGAATAGTGGTCTAGCATAGCAAAAAGCTGCTTTGGGATCTGGGGGTGGAAAGGGAGGGGCCTCTCAATGGAGGATGGATTTTATTTAAAATCAAGTCAATGTAAAATAGGGATTTAAAAATCACTGGTCAAGAAACCTTGATTTAATAATTGTTTTCCACACAAAATGATTTTTTTTGTTGGCTATAACCTTAATACATATTATTCACAACTGAGAGACAGATGCAGGGTTTCTTTTTTAGAAGGTACACATCATACATTTTAAAGCAGCAATTAATTTTGATATTTTTTCAGATTAATTTTGTAGCTACATCAGAAAAGTGAATGATTGTGGTAATTTTATTTACCAAAGCTAACTGATTACTTGTGAAATCATTTTATGGTAAACCATCTCCAATTTACCTCAGTAAATAGTGGTCAGTTGCCATGATAAATTTTCCCTTCTACCATTCCCTCACTAGATCTCAAATCAATGGAGAAGCTATAATCAGAAACTTATAATTCAAAGAATTCTGGAATATTCTGTTTCCACATGCCAGGCTCAAGGCCTTATCCAAGTCTTTTGGGGAAAATTAGCTCAGCCCAGGGCATAAAGAAGTTCCGGTTCTCAATTTGGCTCTTTCTGGGCCTGTACTTTTTTGCCCTATTTCAGGTTCCATAATATTATTATTTAGTATTCCTCTGACTTACTATCAACAGTTGGTCTCTTTTCCAGACTCAAACAAGTATTTGGCAAGTAAAGGATCACATAAATGTTCGGTCCATCTTAGGTCTAGAAATAAGTCTTAAGTGGGCCTAAATGTATCACAACTGTCCCTTTTCTTGGCTATCAAGAGCATTTGCCCCCCCCCGACAGGGTTTCAGTACACACTCAATAGCCACAGTGGGGTTATTTATCTTGGTTCACCCTTCTCCCCTTACAACCCACCCAGATCACTGGGTATGGGGCTTCTCCCACAAAAGGCAGGTCCCCAAACTTAAATATAAAACAAAAGACAAGCCTGCTTGGCTGTGTTAACACAAGTCTCTGGAAGCCTTCTTAAGCACAAAGTCCTGTGTCAGGCCTAAGTCCTGTTAGTTCTTCTTTAAACTCTACGGCAAACAAATCTCCCTCTTGTCATAGATCTCACCTGGGCTTCCAACGCTGTCTGTCAGTGAAGACTTTCCTTACTGTTCACAGGGTTGAAGGGCTTCTCCCACATGGGTTCTTGGTGAGGCTTCTTGTTTGGTATAGTAACCAACACAGCTTTGCAGCTCGTCTCTAACTGCCCTCTTTTATACTCTTCCTCTTCCTGGGAGTGGTTCTCCTGCCTCAGGAGGGTAAATTGCAGCCACAGCTTGTTAACAATCAAGGCTTAGCTTGCTTCCCAGTTAACTATACAGCTCTAAGTTGCTTCAGACTGGGTTGCAGTCTTTCTGCATGCTGCTTTAGGTGGGACTTTTGGCTAATCTGTTACATTCTGTTCAGAATGTTTCTCTCTTGTTTCTACTGCCTCTCCCTTGCATGTATGTATCTCCAGACCCCTTCTTTTTGCCCAGATCCACTCCACTCTCAACATTTTTCTGTACATTCAACTCATTGGTGTTATCACACGAGATGTGTCCACACAGCTCTACCCGTCCCCCATGCATCCAACTGCTCCTGTGAAGTTGATGTGTGGGGAGGCACGCTCCTGTGACCCACAAGAAAAATCCAGAGTGCTCCGTGCAGGCCAGGGTGGCTGGGGCAGCCATGCTTGGAGCCACCCATGTGAAGTGCTCCCCAAACCCATCTTATGTGTGGGTGCCCTGCAGCTGTGTCACTCAGCCGCCACGGCTCCCCCTCTTGCCACGTTCATTTGAAAACACCCATTCTTGACATTTTGCACTTTTAGGCAGAGGCAGTGATGCTGGTGGGACAGTGGGTGGGGCCATCAGTGGGCAGGACTAGCCCAGAGGTGGAGCCAACCCAACGGTAGGCGGAGCCAACCCCAAAATTACTCACTTAG
>QEPC01010671.1:26648-59911 GCA_003113815.1 Sphenodon punctatus
CAGGGCCGGCCCGAGGCATGTGCCACCAGTGCCCAGGCACATGGCCCCGTGGTGGGGAGGGGCCCTGCACCACTGCAGGCTAGAGACTGACAGACGCTGCTGGTTTTTGTTTTTTTCCCCACTGGGAGTCTCCGAGTCAGTGCTCATGGGGGGTGGGGAGGGGGGGGCGTAAACTCCCTGGGAATCCCTGGCAAGTTATACGCTGCGGAGCTGAGCTGACACAGTCAAGTTGCAGGTAAGTAACCAGCCGCCCATCCCTTGAAAATCCACCCCACCCCACAATTCTAGTGAGGCTTGGCACATGGCCCCTGAAACCCTTGGGCCGGCCCTGTCTGTGGTTAAAGAGATGATGTCAGTTTTCAGGCTTACCAGTCGGTCATATCTTACAAGCATTAAGAGGATGAAAACTATTGCTTCTTCTTCATTCAATGACTCCTTACCATATGTTACATGCTTAGAAAAAGTCTGCTTATAATTCAGCTAATGCTGCACAGATATGTTGCTACAGCCATGCCAGAATGTATTGCTGCCCTCTTGTGTAAAACGTGCTGCAACTGCAGTAATTCAGCATCAGTCACAGGGCTGCCAGACTCTCTCTGTTGCCTTGCATCTTTTGCAGTCTTTTACACCACTGGTATTGAGAGTGGAAATCATTACTAAGTGCCGGATTCGGTAGCACTTTGATCTCAGTTTGCACCAGAGTCTAATGCATGTAAGAACTACAAGGTGAGGGAGAATTTGAGCTGCAGTCTCTAAAGCCATGATACTAGCTCAATGTGACAAATGTGTCAGGTATTTTCAGACGTTACGAGATCACGCTCAACCACGGTCAATTCCCATATGGGGAGCGTAATCTTGGAACGTCTGGTCAGTGTTACACCGGATGTTCACCCCCGTGAATCACGGGGGTGACCACCCGGTGTAACACTGACCAGACATGACGTTGACGTGCTCAACCACGAGGAAATCCCCGTGGTTGAGCGTGTCAACGTCACGTCTGGCTGCTGACCACGGCCCAGAATCGGTGGCCGTGCTCGCCACCGATTCCGGGCCATGGTCAGCCACCGCGTCTGTTAGCCCGTGACGCGGTGGCCCCGGCGGGGAATCAAAGGGGTGTTTCCGTGCCGGGGCCAATCGGCCCCGTCACGTCTGAAAGTACCCCAGGTTACCATATACCGTAGCAGTTAAAGGTCTGTCAGTGTTCCTATAGCTACCGTGAATTTTCAGAAAGAGAGCAGTCACTGAAATTTACCTCAAGCTGAAATTTGGATGAGTTTCCACCATTTGAAGTATTTTTTTTTTCTACGTATTTGTTTTTTAAATGGAATCAGTTTGGTTTAGTTTATTAAACTGGTGTATTATTGTTGTTGTAAAATGAAAAGCAGGGCTTTTATAAGCTTTCCACTAAGAGCAAGTAAAGCAAATAACAGTTTTTACCCTCAACTGAAAGATGATATATTTTCTAATTTTCACTAAGGCCTCTTTACGCTGCTCTAGCAACATGAGAAGCCTGCTTCTCATTTATTCCTGCCCCCCTTTGCCTCCATCAAGGGGGGGGGTGGGGAGGGAAGAAGTGGACTGGGTTGGTCTGCCCCCAGAGACGAATGGATCCAATAGGATTCCAGAACCCTCTGGGAGATTTACCTCCTGACCTTGATGACCTAGTTGATCTGTGGTATGGTATATTGACTCAGGGCGTTGATACAGTAGCACCCAGATGTCCATTTCCTCCACTGCAGAAGTGCACGTCTCCCTGGTATATGGAGGAGCTGAGGCTGCTAAAGCAGGAGGGTAGCTGGTTAGAGTGCGGGTGGTGCTTGACTTGCACCAAAGCCGACAGACTGTGGAGTTTTTGCAAGACTATACTTTGGCAATAGTGGCAGCGAAGAAAGTTTTCTTTTTCTTTACAGCCACTGCAATAGCATCTGCAAAGTACCGTCCAGTGGAGCTCTTCCGAGTGGTGAATATCCTGTTAAATCCTAGCTGCCTCCACCTGGAGTTAGTCATTTGTTGCCTGCTGTGATGACTTTGCCACCTACTTTGCAGATAAAGTCACTCCTATTTAGCATGACTTGGGAACTGCTAATTTGGGTGCAGAGTTTGGGGTTAGGGAAGCTCGGTCCTGTCCTTTTTGCTTGGATCAGCTTTAACTAGTCTTGCCCACCAATGCAGAGGGCGTGCTTGGAATAGTGTAGACAGTCAGTTGTGAATTAGATCCATGCCTGTCCTGCCTGGTGAAAGCTAGCTGGGAGACTTTGGGGCCATTGTGGGCTGGGGTTGTCAGTGCCTCTCTAAAGGAACACAGTGCCAGACAGCCTCAATACTTTCTCGGCGTTGACTCCCCTGCCAGCTATCTCCCCATCTCTAATCATCTCTTTTTAAGGAAGGTTAGTCACTTCACAGGTTCAGGCACATCCTGATGCTACTGAATTCCTGGACTCATGTGAGTCAGGATTTCATCCTGGGCATGGCACGGAGACTGCACTTGTGGCCTTGGTTAATAATCTCCACTTGGAAATCGACAGGGGTAAGTGTACCCTGTTAGATCTTTCAGCGGCTTTTACTACAGTCGATCATGGGGTGTCGTTGATACGACTGCAGGACCTGGCAGGGGTTTGCTGGACCTGTCTTGAGTGGTTCCGCTCATTCCTGTCTGGGAAATCCCAGTGGGTGGCGGCTCATCATCCTCTCAGGAGCTCCCTTGTGGGGTCCCACAGGGTTCCATCATGGAACCCCGTAGGACTTCACAAGCATCTTGTCCCCGCTCCTGTTCAGTGTCCCCCCGAGACCATTGGCTGAGGTTGTATGGGGATTTGGAGTGAAGTGTCATCAGCAATGCAGATGACACCCAACTCTCTTTTTTTCATCTGACTCAGGTCCTGCAGTCTTGGTGCTTAGTGCTTACCCAGTGCCTGGCTGCTGTTGGGGACTGGATGTGGTCGAGCCAATTGAAACTGAATCCAGACAAGACTGAAGTGATGATGGTTGGCCGGCCATGTGACCTGAGAAATATAGGGACCCCAGTTATTGAAGGGGTCCAGCCTCCTTTGCTTACTTTGGTTTACAGCCTTGGGGTGCTCTTGCTGTGCCTGGATTGGAAGGTTGTAGGAGTGGCCAGGAGTGCTTTTCATCAATTACATCTGATGAAAAGGCTGCAACCTTTTTTATGTTACTAAATCTGATAATACTTCATGTCACATGGAAGACATTCTGATGTTCTCAGTTCTGCTGGAGAATGGAGCTGTACTGCCTTAAGAGGCGTGGGCAGAAGTTAAAAAGAATGAAGCCCTCTGGCATGAACTCCAGGCTGTAATTAGAGTGTCTGGGAAACAGACATGCATGGGGACAGGGCAGATGGAATGTTAGCAGACTTGTCTCCAGCATTGAGCTGGATACTAACACATGTGCATTACTTCTCATGAACTCTAAACAATTATCTCCCACCAGTCTGTGCATGCATGCATGCAGGGTACTGGATACCAAGTAGCATGCCTCTCATCTCTCGGAGGTACTAATTACTTAATGGCTGATTGAGAGCTTTGAGCATCAGCAAGCAGTAAAAGTAGCAACTGAACTATGGCTAGGCTGGATGCTGGTTTTGACCTATAAAACCCTAAGCGGCTTGGGCCCCATGTATCTGAATGACCTCTTCCCTTCTGTTCCGTCGCAGCCTCTGAGGTCAGCCAAAGGCATCCTCTTGTGAGTACCAGCTGGCCATGAGGTTTGTACAAGGGCACGCAGAGAGGCGTTCGTGGTGGCTGCTCCACATTTATGGAATTCTCTCCCCTTGGAGATCCATCTAAGCCCAAGCCTGCTCAACTTCCAGAAGAGATGCAAGACCTCCTTGTTTGGCCAGGACTTCAGCAGGCGGGGATAGGGTTGGTTTGGTGGGATGGGATGAGGTAGAGACCATCCGGGAGGAGGGCACGTGCCTGACTGGCCTTTGAAATTGACATGTCCTGGCTATCAGCACTGGGGAATTGGGCTCCACTGTGCTCATGGCCAGTTGCTGTGTCGCCCACCCACAGTGTCTATAAGTGGCAGACTTCTCTGCTAGCTTGGCTAACTGCCCCAGTTCTTCCTACTGGCACGGGATGCATGGGCACCCATTGCCATGCACTTATTTTACTTGTCCCACCCAGCACACTCGAGATTTCTTGGCAGTGCCTTGTGAGTGGCCATGAGTGAGTGCTGAGTGGCTCATGGAAGCATGCATCCCCCTGCATCACCTTCAGACGGGCAATTGGATGAGTAACGTCTGGGTGGCTATGCATGGTAGCATCTTGTTTAAAAATACCCAAAGGCCAGCCCAGCATGCATCCCCCACCTCCATGGTCCGTGGCATGGGATGCGTGGGGCTGCCCTGGTAGCCACGCTGGCGGTCTTCCATTAGAATCCCTCCCCACTCACGTCACCTGCATGGCTGTTCTGCAGCTGTGCTACTCTGCAACCACTGATCCCCTCCAATTGCTTTGCTTGTTTAAAAACACCCAGGTACATCAAGCCCCCTCCATTCAATACCTTTATGAGCTAAAGATGTGTCAATTGTTTTTGGAGGTAGTAGGGCCGGTTGTCTTCATTTTTCACATTTGGTTTAAAGTATTTGAGATCATCATCATAGGTCACTCCATCCACTGGAAAAGACTTGGAAATGGACCTCGAGAAGGCAAGTTCCATGTTTTGGAACCTCTCAAAAATCCACTTAAAGATATTAGGTTGGGGCAGACAGCAAGGGAGGACAAGTGTTTGTTCCTTGGTGGAGAAAGAAGATTAATCCGTCAGGGTTTTTTTCTTTTTTTTCTTTAGAAGTAACACCTAGAAATAGCCATCCTATGTTCTAGACATCTGTCATATACAGTTTTAAAGCACAACAAATGCTTCAGCTCTTAAAGAATTGGTCTGAAGCAGGGTTTGTGTGTTATAGAAGGGCAGAAACATCACAATTTCTCCTGTGCCCCAGATTGTGGAAATTCAAATCCTGACAGGTAGTACAATACCCCTCCTCTGGCTGTAGCTCTGGCAACAGCAGGAGCAAGAGCCCCTCACCAAACAACCAAGAAGTTGAAAGGCCAGGTGTTGTGGATAGGACAAGTATATTGGGCTAAAACCACCATGGGAAATCAGGTCATGGCTGGGGTATTCCTATAACTTTACAAATTTAAGATCCCACCACGCACAGTAGCCTCATTTGCTGTATAATCCCATTTGTATACACCACTCTGCCATTTTCTTGTTACTCCAGCTGTGCCCAGCCTTTGGGGAAGTTAAAAATTCTGCAGGGTACAAGGCTACATAAATGGATCTTGTGGTGCTCATTTGGGGGGGGGGGAGAAAGAGGGGGGCAGGGAGGAGCAAAACAGACGACGAAACAAGAAAAGCAGGGGTTTTCCTTACATTATAAAATGTCTGCACTCTTAGGGTGTTACCAGATGTAACAAACATGCAAATCCACACACTTTAAATCAGATGAGGTCATCCTTGGTATGTAGCTACATGAACAGATGTTAATGCTGCTGTGTGTTTGCAGCTACTGGATGGTCTCCTCACATCAACCATTCCCCTTGGTGTAAGGTGCCTGGTTGGCGAAGACAAACTGGCTCCTGACCCAGAATAGAAACAGCTGGGCCTGTGTAGGCAAAGTCTTTCATTTGAAAGAATCCAACTATGAAAGCAACCTCCCAACCCTTGCAATCAGGCTCTCTCGGTGCTGGTTTGTTGTGGTTTTCTTCCACTCTGCCAGTTCCTGCTTTCCAGAAACACCATGAAGACATGCAAGAGACAGACTGGCCCTTCACAAAGAGGGCCAGTGCATGTCACATCTGTGTCTTAGTCCCTGGATGGCCAAAAACTAGTAGCAGGGCAGCAGTACACCCCTCTAGACATAACAGCAGCTATGCACTAGCCACATAAGACCACAAGGCCAGGGGCGGTAGCTCCAGCTCGCTTCACTCTGGGGCCGGCTGGTCTATCTGAAGGCAGCTTACTAGATATGGAAGGGGGGGGGGGGGGGGGGGGGGCGGAGGCAGCAGAGCAGGCCAACCAAATCCAGCGTACCAGCCCAAAATGGAGTTGTTGCTCAGTGGACCCATGCTGCAGTTCCACTCCTGGCCAGCCATTGCCTCAGCAGCACCATAGAGTTGTGGGCACCAGCCTAGAGTGTCAGACAATCCTCCTGCAAATCTAGGTTGTGTGTGCACGCTGCGTAGGCAGACTATGGCCAGGTTCCGTCTAAAGCGGACCCAGGTGGGGCTGAGAGCAGACGGATGTGGGAGTGCGGCCCTATAGCAGCAGTGGGGGGCAGGCCCCCATGTCCATCTAAAAACACCCAGTGCCTTATTTCTAAGACCACAGTTTTTCAGATCCTCCACTGTGTTAGGAATGCATGTTTTTACAAAACAGGTAACTCACATTATGCCTGGTACCACCCTTAGATGTCAAAACAAAATTTTGACCCATCTCTAGTTTAAATGCAACCCCAGATCTGCACAACCCTCTAGCCCTCCTCCAGATTTCTGTACTACTCTACATGCTTGAGACTCTGACCGACAGATTATCTAGGTGCAAGCTTCTGCCCTGTCTCTTCACCACAGCATTGCTTTTGGCATACTTTCTTTCCCATGCCCTGAGTTCCATTTTATTCGCATAAATACCAGACTTGTCTACTTAAAGTCTAATTATTACTCTGGTGCTAGTATTAGCACATGCATTTAAAATAAATTCTTCTGAAAGCTTTTTTAGATACATTATATGCATTATCCTGAATTCCTTTTCTTTAAACAAATAATGACCACTGCAGTTTAGTAGAATATGTACAATGCATTCCAATAAACCATGAATTATAAAGTCCTAATGATTCAAGATGGGAGGCTTTATTGCATGGGAGAATATCCAATATTTTTCTTCATAGTACTAAAGTAAACAATTCATGAGAAGAACCAGAAAACAGAAGCTTCTTAAAATGACAGTCAAACAAAAATAGCGCAATTACATAATACGAATTTCCATCTTGCATTTAAGCAAAGCAATAGTGAAATGCTAATTTTTGTCTTCAGCGAGTGTTGCATCTTCTGTTTAAAGCCTTAGCAACTCAAACCAAAACCTCTACAAAAAGTAGAACAGCTTTAATGGGCAAGTATGTTCAGAACTGACATTGGGTCGGACCATAAACACTCATTATATTGCAGTTCCCTCTATAATAGACAGTGAACGCTGGTAAGCTTGTTCCAGTTTTACAAACAGAATTTTTTTTAGAGATACCCTCTATTATAAAAATGGGAAAAAACATCTCTAGCACTGGATGAACTTTATGACACTGACTCAAAGAATCAAGTGTGTATTTAAAATAGGGCTGACAGCATTAACTGGTCAGATTAAATCAATTAGTGCACTGAACAGAGATTAAGAGACTTTAAAAGGTAAAAACATTAAAAAATTTGTATACAAAATGTTTTAAAATGAGTTTAAAAATCACAAATTTCAAAAATTAAAAAATGTAATTTTAAAATGTATTAAAAAAACCAAGTTCAAACAAAAAAAGAATTTTATTGTATAAAACTATTGTTTGGTTCTGTAGCATTCTAGTACTTAGTCAGATTTTATCAACAAAAAGCATCACTATTAACTAAAGATTTCAATTTGGTTGACAGCCCTAGTTTAAGCTCAAGCTTAAGTCCTGTTGACTTCCAATGTAGTTTAGATCAAGCCCTTTGCAACCGTCCATTTAATATATTTGATGCAGATTTGGAAAACATTTAGGCACTGCTGAAGTACTTCACAGAATAGAGACAAATTTAAGCATATGCTTAAGTGCCTTGCTGATCAGGAGTTTAAGTGCCTCTGTTGTGTGCATTTATATTCCCTACTGAACACACAATTTTGTTATTGCCCTCTGCTGGTTTAACATTTACATACCAGCTTGCAGCCCGCATTTATTTTGGTTTCTATAAACATACAAAAAAAGCAATTGAACAGAGCAGCAATTGCAGCTTTCAAATCAGTCACTACATTGGCATTGAAAGCTTTATTTTTAAAAGGTAAAGCAGCAATACTGAATAAATAGACAGAAAAGTTGTTTTGTCACCTCCATACAGATGATGGCCTTCATCCAAAACATTAAAATACTGCAGCAAATAGAACAAAACATGCATGGTTCAATGTTCTAAATAATAATGCCTTAATATAAAAGTAACACTTTGACACTTTACTGTTTTAAATACACTACAGAACTTCAGAGACTATTTAATGGAAAATAAATCTGAATACAATTTTGTTTGTTTTTTATTTACATGGGTAATTAAGGCCCAATTCACTCAAGGTAATGCACATTGGGAATTTAGTTTACAAAAGAAAACCCAACAAACTCTTAGGATCATTTCTTCCCTGGATTCTCACACAATCCCAAATCACCATAACAATGAAATAACTGTGTTTTATAAGCAGGCAGTAATGGCCCCATGTAGATGCTTCCCCTTCTTTAAAAGCTAGTTTACGCTCACTCACAAAGAAAACGCATGTTTGCAGCTTAACAATGTGCCCTGGCTACCATAAATAGAGTACTTCCTTTTGGACTTTCACGGACTGATCCTGCATGGTGTCGAGTACTCTAATCCCAATCTTGCCAAGCATTAATCCAATGTTTGAATTTAGGCATGCAATTATCCCCACTGGCATCAGTGGCACTTGGAGCTGAACTGAATACCCGCAAAAGCGGGTCTACCTGTCAAAATTGCGGTATTCGATTCGACCCAGTAATTCTGGGTACTAGTATTTGGTATCCAAATAGTACTCAAACAGGTACCCGATTGACCAAAAATACTGGTTTGTCTGAATTTCTAACCAGGAAACGAAAACGCCGAGCATTTTTCAGGTATTTGGGTACCTGAATGATATCCAGGTATATATTTGGGTACCAAAAATGACACCCCAAAGTTCAGGTATGACCCACAGGTACCAAATGTGCTACCCATTTCAGCTCTAGTGGCACTACTCTGGCTTAAAGTTTAATGTTTTACTGGTTTGGGGTGAGAGAACTCAGTATTTTGCAGGACCGACCCCATCAACCTTATCCTTCCTTTATTCAACTAACTTAAACTTGAGTAACATTATATAAGCAGTAATAATTGACAATTGCTTCATACACAGGATAGGGATTTACATGGGTAATTCCCA
This sequence comes from Sphenodon punctatus, assembly GCA_003113815.1. Classification (NCBI taxonomy): domain Eukaryota; kingdom Metazoa; phylum Chordata; class Lepidosauria; order Sphenodontia; family Sphenodontidae; genus Sphenodon; species Sphenodon punctatus. The sequence continues at coordinate 35,817 of QEPC01010671.1, forward strand.
TTAGTGATAACCCTACAAATCCCCTGTGCATTGAGAACCAAATAGCCAATCATGTACTGAGCTGTTTGATGACGGGGGTGCAGGGAGAATCCGTACACTGCCCAATTTAAAGATTAATCATCTCAAAACTCAAACTGTTTGCTTTCCTTTTGCTCCAGTGTGCAGGCTTGAAAAAAAACATCTGAAAAGGAAAGCATGATAAAACCTACTCTGAAAAATAAATGTGGGGCTAACCTGGCATAGGATTTTGATAGGGAGTAAAACTTAACTTACACATTTAACTCTCAGGAAGGCCAGTTTTTTTTTAGCTCCTCTACAGTTGTGGCATAAAAACACTCAACACTGTTTGACTATGAAGAGTTCAATACATGCCAACAGAATAGAGAAAATCCATTCCCCCCATTATTTTCAAGTGAGTTTATGTCTTTCTGGCAGCAGCCTAAGAGGCCCAACTTTTCTGTTCAGCTTCAGAGTAGGGCAGAAGCCATTGAAGCTGCCAATATTCTTCATTTTCAACCTAGACAGTACCAATCTGGAGGGCAGTTCTGTCTCCACAGTCATTCAGGCCTGGTGTCTTTGTCAAAACCCATCACCACACCCAATATTAAATCCGAACTAGTAACTTAAAAGGGAGAAGGTATAATAATGGCATTGTCAGCAAAATACCATAGACCATTCACAACATTCCACTCTCTCTTCTCCCCAAGGCACGATCTACCACACAAACGAATCTCTCGGTGTCACAGAACTGATCTAGCTCACATTAAAACTAACAGAAACTGGATCACATCCTTTGCCTACAGATTCATTTCCAGGCTAAATACGCTAACCTGCTTAAAAATTACTAAATTTCAGTATGCGGCCAAGACTTGACCAAACCTTTTGTTATGAGTGAGTAGCATAGGTTCTTGGCAAGAAAAGGCGTATGTGCTCAAGTGATTTTGCGAAAAATATAAACGGATTATCTATTTTATACTAATTAAATATATATATTTAAAATATGAATAGGGATCAGGGGGCACTTCAGCCCTGAGTATAGCTCTACACAATATACACCAGTATCCATGCTGTGGACAGTGCCATGTTTCTATTAGCCAGAACAGCATCATGTCTGGTTTGTTCCCAGAAAGGGGGTTTGGGGTGGGGGAGAAGGTATTCCATATTCGTTTTTACTGCATTTAGTTTAGAAAGGGGTCTGATATTTTCAGTCATGTCTGAAACTGCTGAAATCCTAAACCAGGGGTGGGGAACCTCAGGCCCAGGGGCCAAATGCGGCTCACGGCAAGTTTTTATGTGGCCCTTTTCCACTTCCTGGATCTGGCCTTTGGATCCAGTTGTTCCCTCCAATGACTGAAAAGCTGAACTCAAGGGATGGGAGCAGAGATGAGGTCATCATGCAAACAAAGATAGGGGACAGACCCAGGGCACAGATCAATGATCTGGACCCTCCTTTCCTTGAGTGCATCCCCAGCTTCTGTGCGGCCCTTGGAGCCTGTGCAAGCTTTCAAAGTGGCCTCCCAGGAGGGAAAAAGTTCCCCACCTCTGCCCTAAACACAGCAGCATTTGTAGTAGTTATGTCATTAATAAAAGAGAAATTCAGATACAGATTTCCCATTTAGCCCTTCATCTTGTACTGGAACCGATACAAACTTCAGTTTATTGTTACGACTGGGAAGCACTTTTAATTTTAACTTAAAATTGATTTAATATTTTCAGGCCCGATCCTAAGCCGCACACATGCACAGGGTTTAGGATTGGGCCCTGTATGGACAAGTAAATCCAAGGAGAACCAGATATACGTTAAAGATTTAAGTAATTTATTCTGTGAGGAATCTGGATTTTTATGCACTACATTTTTGATCTGGGATGAATCTCTGGGCTAAGGGTTTTTGATTCTGCTAAGTTTCAAGTACTCTGGCTCAGATTCTGGAAAATGATGAAAAGCAAGCATAGACCCATTAATGTGAATGGAGCTACACATGAGTTTACAGTTAAACAGTTTGCAAGTTCAGCAATATTGTAATTAGCACAATGCTGGACTGAATCCGAAAGTATGTCCGTGGATACACATGTAGCTCTTGCAGAAGTCAAATGGACCTTCATGTTTGAGACTGCAATACCTAGTTCTGTTATAAACAGGCAAACTAAATGCAACATGTGAAGCTCAGATCCTTAAGTTTGATGTATGCTGTCAAGACTGCTGTGCAGAGGGGCACCACTGAGAGTCATGTGGCTTTGCACTAATACAGCAATCAAGTGCATAGATCCGTTACTGAAATGTACTGAATGGGACACTGTAGCCAATGTTGTATTATGGGCCCTTTATGTGCCTATGGGTACACAAGCACCTTGTCTAGTCTTACTCTATTTTTGGTTTTATTAGAGATCTCAAAATACTTCATAAAATATATATCCTCTTCTATTAAGTATGTGAGCTTCTTTATCCTGTTCCCTTGTTTTGAATTATAAAACACTGACCAGAAATAATCTTGCAGGTCTTCCAATCATCTAAAGCAACATGTTGAGCATTGTCATTGGAGACAGGACTTTATTACTGTTGTGAATTCTGTTTTTTCCCCACCCCAAGAGCAAAGCAAAAATATTATAAGTGGCCAATGAAATAAGAACAGAGGGAAAACCTTGCACCCAATTTGGGAAGACATTTGACTGAAAACTCCTTTTATTGTTCATTCCTTGAAATGCATTTTTACTGTGGCAAAATATCTCAAATATACATTTTATATAAAAAATACTGTAACTAATGGATCCTCAATCCAATGCTGAAAATATTCTTACCAAACCAAGTCTAATTTCATAATCATTGAAGACGGGATGTTTCATTCAAGGCAAAAAACCCACAGTGGGAAGCTAGTCGCACAAACTCTCTTTTCAGGCCAAAAAAAGGTAGCAGTGGATGTGATGTGACCTAGCATAACTCACAAAGTAACAAAACAAATCAGTGGTTAGAAACTATTGTGGTGGTGCTGTAGCTTACAACACTCTTGTGCTTGTGAATCGCACTGATATACCAATGAGACACTGGATGTGCGTACCCACCCACCCACCCGCACAAAGGAAATTATGTTGTCAGATTGGGAAATACAACATTAATTAATCACAAGTTTGAGAAATTAAAAAAAATCAAAAAAAAAATAAAAAAAATCACACATCCATTGATTAAATGGAATAAATTAATTAAACTAACTCAAGTTGCAAACATGGGCCATGATCTACAACCCACTTACTCAGAAGTAGTCCCACTGGGCTTCAAAGGGGATTACTCCAGAGTAAGTGGTTTGTGGCTCATGGCCATAGTCTCCTTCACCCTGCTCCATCAGTCAGTGTTGTATTTATGCCTCTATACATGGAATAATACTTTTCTAAATGCTTCAGAAGTAGCAAAAATAAAGTGAAGTTTCTGCTAGATTTGTCAGCCAGCAACTGCCCCATTGGTGAAGTCCATCAGCCCTGCTCATTCTTCCTCCTCATCATCAGTGCACAGGGCATGGCTACAAGCAGTGTGTAAAATGATGAAACGTAAGATATGGCAGCTTCAGAAAAGGAAATGTTTCCTTTGTTCCTCACTGGTAGAGTAGAATCTGAAAGGAAGGATCTTCTGCTGTCCATGGTACCCTTGTATGTCCCCTCCAGAAGAGGTATATAGGGTTATACATAAATGCCCTCGGGGTTAAAACCAGACGACAGTGGATTCTGTAGAATTCGAAGGTTGCTGGGTAGCTGCCTTGAGGAACCAGGGCGCTTCAGTGAACCAGACTGAAATGTTGTCTCTACAGAAGGAAGATTTCAATTAGAATGATTAGCTTAATAATTACTATGGTCAAAAAAGCACATTCTTTCATGCTGCCTAATGAAAGCAGAAACACAGACACAATAAAATACACAAGTTACATAACAGCAGTTATTTCTGTATGTTTATTTGTGTGTGTGCGTGTACTTGTATTTCAGATGGGATTTAGCCACATATTTCCCATCAATAGAAATTGTATGGCTAATATTTCAAGCCTAGCATGCAAATGTGTATACGGATACTGTCTAAAATGCCACAGAAAATATCTGTTGTCCTATCACATGATGTGTGTGTGTGTGTGTGGCAGAGCCGCTAAGTGGCCAGTTGAACTTTTCATATGACTGGAGCTGAAACGGGTACTCTAAAAAATGGAACTGATCCATTGAAAACATCCTCCCCAAATTGTTTTGGAGGGATCAGGTACTAAATGGTACCTGTTGAGTGATCGAGGAGTTACTTGGTAATGGAAAACCGGTAATTCAGTTAACTTTTATTCCATTTTGCACTGTTTTACTGATTACCAATTTACCATTTTTCTATCCATTTCTATTTATCTGTTGATTGGTCCATCCCTTACAGAACGACAATAAAATGGCAACACGGTAAGTTGGAACTGGTTGGTAAAACAGAAAGTCAGTAAATAATACTTGGTAGTTTGGGTAGTTGCGTGCCCATCTTGAGTACCAATTGGATAACTGATAGGCTATCCAACATTTCAAGTATTACCCACAGGTACAAAATTTGCTACCCGTTTCACAGCTCATATATAACCAAGTGGGAGATGCATCAGCCTCTCCCTCCCAGATGAAATGCTGCAAGGTAGGAGGAGTTTAGAGACTTTAGAAACTAGGCTCTCCCCCACAGGGAGAAACAGACAAGGTTAAGGGAGACAGACTGAAGTCCTCCTACAGAGCCTAGAATACTGTGGTCATTTTAAAATGGGCATGGCTGTGGGGGCGGGTCCGTGTGTGCTGCATGCAGCACCCACACACATCTGGCGAGGGGAGAATCAAATGGGCCATGGATCGGCGTGTGAAGGGTGCGCACCCCTACCCGTGCACGCTTTGGCCTGCCCCATCCTGGATTTTTCTCCCATGCACCGTGCATGGGGAATGAGTGGCCAATATGTGGGTCACGGGAGTGTGCGCCCCACCCCCAGGCCACCTTCAGATGGACATATGGATGTGTGGGGGATGGGTGGACCTGTGTGGGTGTCTCCCGTTTAAAAATGGCCTGTGTCTTTTGCAAATCTGAAGAGTCGCTGGAGAAAGCACAATAAAAAGGTGAAGGCAAGCATAGAGAAGGACTGTGCTACATTTGTCCTGAGTTCTCCATGTCCAGCAGACCCTGGCCATAATCCCAGTAGGGGCTGTAGCATGTACCTATGTGCCACAGAAATCCCACCCCTTTAAAAATCACTGGCACGGTTAGCAAAGAGTTTCCTACACGGGCCGATTTGAAAAAGGAGTGTTTTCATCAGATCTTGGAGACTGGAGAAATGAGTTGAGGCGAGTGTTCTGGGAAAGGAGTTTATTACCCCTTTAGGCTGCTTTGTCAAAGCTCAATTGCCTTATAGGCTATGGTGAAACCTTGTACGTGTAAGCGAGAAAGGATAAGGAAAGGAACATTTTTTGCGTAATAGGCATGTGTATGTTTTTCTAAGAAAGTCTGAAAACTATACCTCTCTCAAGCTCTGTGTGCGAAGCCTCTACTTCAATAGGTTCTGCTGGCAGCACCGTGACCTTTGTTCCTGTTTGCTGGATGAACTGCTGGAGATTTACTTGCCGTAGCTCCTTAGTCAGCTGTTCCAGTTCTTGCTCTCTGTCCTGGCAGGGGAAAAAGATAAGTCTGTCCAGATGTGCACAACTTATGAAGAGTCTCAAATGCATTGTGCATGATTTTAGACAGATACTTGCTCTATAAACATCTTGGGTAAAATTTTCAAAAGCACCCAAGTGACTTGGGGTGTGTGTGTGTGTGTGTGCGGTCCTATTTTGAAACATTTTGAGGACTACAATCCTGAAGCCACTTACTTGTGAGTAGTCCTGCAGGATTGTAATCTAAAGCAATTGGAAGTCTTAAGTCCCACTGTGAAACATACTCCCATCCCAAGTGAACCAAAATAACTTCTGAAAATGGGATCTAAACATTTGAAAAAAAATGTACCTGTTTTGTTAATTTGATAAGACTTTGTATTGACAGACTGAATAATTCAAAAGTCCCCATTCAGTTCATCTGTTTATATTGCTGTAGCTCATGTGAACATAAAAAGATTCAGAAGCCATGTACTCAGATAAGTGAGGAAGCTCCCAATTCGAAGACTGTTTACCAAAGTGTTCGTACACACTTTGTTTTACAGTATGTATTAAACAGAGATATACTCATGTTCTCAAGAGAAACAGGAAGAGAAAACAAAGATGCACAATATGGCAATTAAAACAGTCCTTTGAACATCTGAGTTTCATGCTAATTTTTTCCCATTGATTTCCCCCCCCTTTTTTCTTAAATGAAAAACCAACCCCTCCCCTCCCACGCATACAAAAAGAAAAGGACTTGCTACAATCCTCAGAATGTTCTTCACCCAAGGTGTCCTTGAACACACACAGGAGAAAAAGTAATTAGGAAATTCTTGCATGCATATGTGAAAATGCTGACTTTATACATTCATAACCTTAAAACTACTGAACCAATTTTTCCTCTTCCCTGCTCAGCAAGGACCATTTACACAAGCCACATGTAGAATTTGTAGTTCCAGATCCTGAGTGTATGGGAAACCCCCCCTTTCCTCCACTCAATACTTGCATAGCTCAGAAATAGGTAAAGTGATTTTCCTCCAACTGTTCAGGAAAAAACCCATCACCTCTAGACAGAGATCAAGCCAGAAGAATTTCAGGCTGAAAGGATTTGAGAAAGCTGGAACATGTGAAAACAGGAGTTAGAAAGTGACCAGGGAGCAGCCCACTCCTGACAGGGTTCTATCATCATCGTAGCTACAGTTCAAAAGTAATACTAGACTCACTATAATGTCACTAGAAGTTTGGTATGGATACTCAGCATTTTTATGATTTTTGTTTGAGAGAGAAAGATTAACCGTATTTTATTCAAACTAGCTAAGATTGATATGGGACCAGTACCCTTAGTCCTTTTTACAAACATAAACAAATGATCATTTACATTCACCACTTTTTAGAGAGCCCTGTGCAATGCAGGAACTATTTAATGCAGGACATTAAAATAACAGCACTACTGTGCCCAACTGAAGTGGACTGCTTTTACAGCTCTCTACTGGGAATGTTTGAAATGCTAGATGTAGGTAAGTCAGATTAACTAGAGGCCTGCAGTGCAAATGGGTCTTATAGAACTCAAAGTCCCATTCACAGGAGTGGGAAATATTTTCCCCACTGCAGCTGGGACTGGGTGGGCACAAGTATGCTCCTCTGGTAATTTGTAGCAATGGACTTGTGTCCGGCCTGGGTAGCAGGGCAGTTCCCTTCTATCTCCAGCACTTCAGAGTTGGTGGGATGGGTCTGCTGTCTAGCGATTGGCTATTGAGCAAGGATCAGACCAGCCCCCTCACCCAGAAATGCTATGGGCAGGATTTGCCTGCCCCCACCAAACAATTGTCCAGTGAAGAATAGACCAGTCCTACTGGCAGGAGTGGGATTGTGCGGTATGTGAAAAAGGTGCAGACAGGCATGGGCAGAAAAATAAACAATGCCCTGAAGGAACAGGCCATGAAAAGGACACCAGATCTGTACAGTAAGAGCATGCCGAGACATGTTCTTGGGGGCTGCTCTACAGCTCTGGAACACCCTTCCTCTGGAGTTTTGCCAAAGTCCGAACATCTTCTAGAGGCAAATTAAGACTATTTACTTGGCCAAGCATTTAGCTAGGCTGGGAAATTGCTTTTAGGAAAGTTTTATAATTTTCTATGGTTGATTTCTTATGGGTTTTATCATCATTCTTCTTATACACACGTACACACACACACACACACACACACACACACGCTAACAACATATATGAAAAAATATACAATTGTTATATAATCGTTTCATATATGTTGTTACTCACCCTGACCTTCAGGGAAGGGTGGACTAGAAATCCAAATAAATAAGTAACGGAATAGGAAATATCTTGTTTAATATATGTATTGTAATAAGACTTTCATCAGGATAAGTGCTTCTGGGTGCTACTTTAATTTAAATGATCACAAACAGGTGCATGGTTTGAAAAGTCATCTGATTAGCAGCATCTCCAATGCCATGCAGACAACTCTGCAGTAAATGTTGCTCTTCTACCTGAATGGTACAATCCCTAGAGTCCCTATTTGCTACAGATTTGATTTCTGTTTACATTTATTCTTTTATGCTCTTCTTAGACCCAAGTACTCTCATTACGTTCTGTAAAGAAAAGAAAAAAGCAGTGGCAGAAATCTCTGGTTATCAGTGCTCTATAAATTCCTAGCAGGCAGAAAGGACAAACTATTATTCAAAAAATGGCTAAACTCTACACATTCCAACACTAATATTTGGATTCATGATTTCCTACTTACATTTATCAAAGGGAATTCAGTATTCATGAAAGACTTTTGTATTGAGAGCTCTAATATGCAACACAAATTCATGCACAAAACAGAAGCAGACAAGAGTTTGCACAAACTCTCCCTATGGTCCACTTATCCACTGGGGACAACAGGAAGAGTCCAGGCATGTGCTGATTCTGCTACTCAGTACCAGTTTGGCGACGAAGTCTACAGACAATCATCCACTAGGAACTCAAACCACTGAGTTATCCCTCACTTGTCACTCAAGCTAACAGTCAACAACAACATCAGTTCACAACTGAGGACTGGCTGGTTCTATATCACTTTTGGCACTTGCTCAATGAACCATCTAGTCTCTGCCTATTTTATAGACCAACACACTCAAAGTTTTTAACAAAACAGGCAAAAGACCAAGAGTAGCATACACATAAATACTAGGGATGAATTCCTATACATAAAAAAGTGGGACATAGCACCTGAAAGTGGTGTTACCTGTAATCGTTTGGTGGCTTGGCCCAATGATCTCTCGACTGCCTTGATGCCATTTTCTAATCTCAGACTTTGTTGGCCCTGAATATCAATCTCCCCTTTCACTTTATCAATCTTCTCTTTGACCTCTTCTTTGTTAACCTGTGCCTCCTGCACTTCTCGGTGCAGCTTTTCTGCTTCAAGGCCACTTTCCATACTACGGATTTGAGCAATATAGTCCTTGAGCTTACTCTCGCAGTCCAGGATCCTTTGCCGAATCTCCTGGAGTTGTTCTTTCAGCTGCTTCTCATTTTCTTGTTCAATCTGCAGTTCATTCTCCCAGAACTCCTCCTCTTCAATCTCCACTTCATTCCGTTTGATCTTCTGCTCTAATTTGACTATTTCTTCTTCCAGGCTGGAACTGTATTTCTGTTCCCAGTACCGGATCTCTGCATCATTTGAATCCAGCTGTTTCTCAATTACCTGGAGCTTCTCTGTCTGGAGATGGATTAGTTTCTTCAACTCTTCTGCTGTTGTTTTGCAGTTGTTGAGCACCTTTTGTTTGAATTCAGATTCTTTGCCTCTACCAAAAATGTCCATTAAGCCTTTTGCACCTCCTGTGAATGTCAAAGACTTCCTTTTAGGCTCTCTCCTTTTTATTGATTTGTCATTCTGAGGTCTTAGCTTGGCTAATGGAGGTAAGCTTTGCCGATACAAAGTTCTTTCAGGTATTCGAGCAACACTGTCTGAAGTTGGCCTCTCGCTGAGAGAGGGCCCTGTGCGACGTAATATTAACTGCACGTCACTTGCGTACTGTCCCCATTTGTTTAATGAAATTATAGGATTTTCATGAGGTGCCAGATGTCTCTCTGTATCCCTCCATTTTTCTATCAATGTATACCTCCCAGTACGACCTAAAGGAGAAAGGATAACGAGAATGGTGAAAAGTGCACACGCAATGTCTAAAGCAGTCCGACAGAGGGAGCTATTGGATAATGGTAGAGTCTGACAAGTTAGGAGGAGGCTGGATCAGGAACACTGCTCACCCACGGCTTTATCAGTGTCAGTATAGAGGGGAATACCTAGGAGGCACACATATAGGTTGGGTTTAAGTGAATTTTTTATGTTCCTTACACATGCTGCTTTGAAAATTTACGCCAAAAAGTGTTGATTATTTAATGCTTCCACATGGGGAAAAAAGGCTTTGCAAACCCAGGTGAAGGCAATCCTATAATGTGTTGTACACTGGAAGCAGCCCCCTTTCTTCTTACATAATTTTGTGCCAAGTACAGTGACTGCTGCCCAGACTATTAATAACTTTCCAATTATTAGTTGCACTACACAATTTCTCTTATCTTAATAAAGTAAATGAACAAATTAGTACTGGGTTTGCTTCTAATTTGTGACTTCAAAGATAACAGCTTATGGAAATTGCAGGCAACATTTTCCACCCTGCATTTCAGTAATCAGGCTAGTTACTGGAGAGACAGTACAGATTTAGGTTGTTAGACAAATGAATGGCTCTATAGCTTATATTGCAAAATGCAGCACACCAGTCACACAGGACTCGCTATTAAAGACCACTACAACGGAGACTGGAACCTGTGATTAAAATCCTGATGAGCTGACAGTGCTGACTGCTGTACCGCCCTGCTCTGTGCTGATGACTAAACTGTATTTGGCATTGTTTCCATCAACACAATAGTTCCCAATGTGTATGGGCAAAGTAAAACTTTGGAAAATCAGGCCAGGTTAAAGAGATGGTGTCAAAAGCATCCATGACAGGCAGTTGCTACCTGGCTGTAGAAAGCCTACATTAAAGCAGCTGGAATCACCTCTTTGTTGATGCACTGAGGAAGCTGAAAGATGTATTGTTCTTTTGAACCCTTTTATGATTGCTGCAATGATCTTGGACCTCTGTCTAGGCAGCTGGCTGCACAACACAATATGGTTTCTCTTTTGAATAGAGGAGAAAAAAAATGAGGTTTTTACTGCCACAAATTCACCATTCCCTGTTTAAATTTAATCAAGTGTAAGAGTCATCTCCTCCCTGTATCCTTCAATATGGAGGAAAAGGATTTGAAAGCAGTTAGGCTAGACACCTTCCTTCCTGCTGTTTAAAGTGATACAATTAGTGTTTTAAGGGTAGCAGTCTTTGCTAAATGGAGACTACCAAGCCAAATTTCCCTATCTTGTGAAGACTGCTTTACTAAAAAAAGTTAGAATTACAAATAAAAGAGAGGAAAGAATCTAACCCTAATGCCCATCTCCAAAGCATGCTATGGAATAGTGCCTGACTAATTCTGTAATAGATAGTCCAAAGGGAATCATTCTGGATAATCTAGCCTGCATAACAGACTTCGAAGTGACAAAATAAGCCTTGAAATTTTATTCATCGTGTTACTGATGCTTATTAGTAGTAATATCAGGAAAAAGTAATCAAGTGTGAGACGATAGCCAACACCAGGTGAGTGTCCACCTGCTTGTTTATTAGGTGTTTGACCCACCAACCAGACCCACAGCGCCTACTCATGACAGGGTCTCAGAGAATGCGGAGCCTGCCGTGCGGGCAAACACAGGCTAACTTGTGCCCACACGTCGGCATCCCATCAATTAGGAGCACCTCTGTGTGTACAGGTCCACCAACACCACAGAGTCATGTGTGGAAATCCTAGAGCATCTGAGGTGTGACTGCTTCCTGCCTCTCTCTCCACTCTCACTGGCACTGCCAGTGGGAACATACCAAAGGCTGCCCGTTTATAAGGCTGGATATGCAAAACATGCAAGTGAGGGCTGAGCGGTAGCTGCACGGACTGAACTGGACTGCAGCAGGCTAACATCTCATTAGTTAACACCTTTAGCTTAACACATTCTTCCGGCTACCAGGCTTATTCTACTACCTAACAAACACCTAAAATACAGGGGGGGGGGGGGTTGTTTGGTTTTTTTAAAAAAACAACAACCCTGCTCTTTTAATCAGGTAAACGTAATTGCTCCTTAACCAAGGTAAATCTGAACAATTGATATTACGATTATTTCTGTTTCTTCTTTGGACTCCCAAAACTAATGAGTTATGGTTATTTATTTATATTGTTACCCCGTCCTTCCCCAAGGTTCAGGGTAGCTCACAAAACACATAAAATACAATTAAAGGACATTCATATAGAATCCAACAAAACACCCTACCCAGTCTAACCCCCATCCACCCAACAAGCTCCCACCCAATCCCTAGCCCCACCTGCCAAAAGCTTTACTAAAAAGGAAGTTCTTACACCACCTCAGAAAGATGCTCAGGCTCAGACTCAGACGATCCCCCAGGGGGAGGGAGTTGCACAACATGGGGGCAGCAACCGAGAACGCCCCCGCGTGCCCCCATTGTACGGAGAAGAGTTGCAGATGAAACCCACAGGAGGACGCTCCCAGATGGCCACAGGGGCTGCAACAGAGCATTGTGGGAAAGGTGGTCTTTAAACTACATGGGGCTTTAGAAGGTTAAAACTGGTACTTTGATTTGTGCCTGGAAAGCTACAGGCAGCCAGTGCAGACTTCGGAGCACTGGTGTAATATGTTCCTGGCAACCCATGCCCCAAAAGGAGCTGGGCTGCCATACACTGTACCAGCTGCAGCTTCCGAACACTCATCAAGGGCAGCCCCACTTAGAGCACACTGCAGTAACCTAGCTACAAGGTGATGAAAGCATGGACAACAGTGGCCAGGTCCAAATCAGAAAGAAAAGGCTGAATTGAAGTCTCCTCACCAGTTGAAGTTGGTAAAAAGTGCTCTTCGCCCCCGCTGCAACCTGATTATCCAGGCACTCCAAGGCGGTGAACCTGACTGATCAAAGGGGGTCCAACTCCATCAATAACAGGAGCCCCAGTTCCCCAGGCCAACCATCCTCACTTCAGTCTTGTCAGGATTCAGCTTCAATTAGCTCAGCTTCATCCAGTCCCCCAACTGCAGCTAGGCATCAGTAAGCACCAAGACTGTAGGACGTGGGCTGGATGAAAAAGAGAGGTAGAGCTGGGTGTCAGCAGCATATTGACGACACTTCTCTCCAAACCTCCGAATGATCTCACCCAGCGGCTTCATACACACATTGAACAAGAGGGGAGGCAAGATGGAACTGTGCGGGAGCCCACAAGGAAGGTCACGAGGGGATGATGAGCAGTCACCCATCACCTGCTGAGACAGGAACGAATGGAACCACTCAAGAGCAGTTCTGCGCATCCCCGCCAGATCCCGCAGATGTGTCAACACCACCTCATAATCAACTGTGTCAAAGGCCACTGAAAGATCTAACAAGACCAACAGGGTACAATCCCAAGGTTCCTGTGTGATCCACAATTTCTCAGACTGCACAGAAATCATGCACTCTTTGGTATGTAAAACTGTAGTATTGCTGAATTCACTAGTGGAAGGATAAAGGCAAGGATAAAGGGTGCTAATTAATGAGATGTCAGTTGCTGTAGTCTGGGTTCGGTCCATGCAGCTCCCACTCACATGTTTTACGTGTCCAGCCTAATCAACGGGCAGCCCCATGCGAGTCTTTCATGCACTTGCGGGTAAAAGGAAGCGTAGAGAAAGTAGGGTTTGCTGCGTTGGTCCGAAATATAGGCAATAAACACAAAGTAGTAAAGTGATAGTCCACTGTGGTCCGATAGGGCTGACTGTAACCCAGGCTGTGACTCTGGAGTTCTCCAGGATCACAGCCCAGGCTAGCCACCAACATGCCCTGGGGCAATCCAGGGCCAACATCTGGTGGTGCCTGCACAAACATTCAGGTGAGGTCCAGGCCAAAGCAGCCCACCGTCACATTTGTTAACCCTCACTGTTACATTCCTTTGGGAGAAGGACTGTAGGCTCTGACTTTTTGACACCTGACACATTCAACCGATACACTCCAAAATGTCATACTTTAAAATGGACACTCCCATCACTGCCCTCCCAGTGATTCTCTCAGGGCCCTACTCATGCCAAAAGCTTGTGAGAGAGTCACTTGGGGAGTTTCAAAGAAAACATATTTTCGAATGTTCAGGAGCGGATAATGTTTGTGGAGGAGGGTTGCTGGTACCTGTATTTCCTCAGAGACAGCATGTCAGAGCCCATTTAGGAGAAACCTATATTTGGTGTTATTACATGACAAGAAGATGACCACTCATGATCACACAGAGTTGGACGAGCTTTGGAAACCAAGTTTTTCAGCCTACACTTAGATAGATCTAAGCTGCTTTCCTCCCAAGTAACTTTGTGACTTGCAGTTCATCATAGGAAAGAATCAAAAGTAAATTTATAAGAAATGACTGTAAGAGAGAACATGCTTGGACTGCCCTAATATTAGTGATATTTGGTCAGTCCATAAAAGGGAGGGAAATAATTGATCTCCAAATATTTACTGTACCATGGGAGAATTATAAAATACCCACTATTTGAGAACCCTGAAAGATAGGGAAGATAAGACAAGTAAGAACTTGAAATATTTTAGTTTGTATTGTTCCTTAATTAATTAAGATGACAAAAATTGGAGGAAATTAATATTTGTAAGTGAAATTTAAAATGGGATCCTGTATTTACTGGAATATAGGGCAGCTTTAAAAGTTGCAGTGCCAGTATACGCAGATGCAGATTTTTGCCAAAGTAGACCACAGCATCTGTGAGTTGTCCTAGGCATCTGTGTCACAACTGCTAAAATCAAGCAGAATTCAGTTCACGGAGGCAAATTAAATTCCTCTAAAATCCAAGAGCGCAAAAGCAAAGCAGGAAAAGTGTTCCAGAAACTCAGGGCAAAGGTTGCCTTTTTGCACCTTCCTTAGTTATTCCTAAATGTTTCATGGCCCTTATCGCGCAGTTGGAATAAAGTTACTAATGTTCTTGTGCCACAGAGAGCCAGGTCCAAAGAACTCCTATAGCTGTAAGCAGCATACCACCAGTCAAGTGCTTAGCATGTACTTTCAATTGAGCTTTCTACTAAAATCGCTAATACAGAGAATCAAAGAACAAGCAGATAAGGAGAGCAAAAGGAAGTTATTACGGGAGCTAATCAAGGTGCCCACAAGTACAGGACTGTTCATAACTAGGATTATGGCTCAAAATCTGCACAAAGCCCTAAAATAAGCTTAATGGTTCCAAGCCAGCACAAAGATTATGGCCCACTTTGCGGTTAGTAGTTACAGCGCAGCCTCGACTCTTTGGGTCAGTGCAGATCTGAACTAAACAAAGTAACTTTGTACGTAGCCCATATATTACTTTGCTTATTCCCCCCCTGGCTACTTATGCTATAGATAATTCACCTTATTGTAAACAAATGCCAAACTCTGGTCAGAATAAGGGCAATGTGAATTCAAAAATAAAAATGAGAACAAGTTAATGAAAGCAAGTGTTAGAATGCTTCGGGTACAGAAATTTAGCTGCGTCATTATGACCTGCTGTGGTTTGCAGCAAGAAAACCAACTATTTTGAATTCCATCAAATAACAGTGGTTCGGAGAATGAATTATCTGTATTCCATTTCTTTGCAGTGTACATTCCATACCTGCAGCTGATGACACATTCGGGGAAGCATAATCTGTTTTGAAGCATGTACTTTAGATATCTTATCACACACATACTTAAAATATACTTCTACGCAAGCAGTTAGATGAAAAAAATGTCAAGGTTGGACAGATAAGCACAAAAGTTCAGGAAAGACTACAGTTAATGTTGCATGCATAACCTTACCTCTGCTTCAGCTGCACATTCTAAGACATAACTATATGATCTTTACTGTCTAGACTGGGGTGCTCAACTTACATTTTTTGATTGGCTGCAACAAAATGGTTGGCCCAACACTGGGCCACATGTCCATCCTGCCCCCAAACCTAGGGATCCCAATCATGTGAAGTTAAACGGAACACCATAAAATGCCCTCAAATAACCACAAATACCCTAGCATAATGTTGTCAAACAATCATAGACGACAAGTTAATGGCCAAATGCCCAAGTTAAATCAAAACATTAAATCCCTACGGATGCCCAAATTAAAGCAAATGCTCAAGTAAATGACATCTGAAATTTAAATCAAATGCCATTATAATCACTTATGTGACCAGAATAAATCATATGCTCCACCCACTCCTAAGTCACACTCAGTCACTCCCACCTACTCTCCAAGTCAGTCATACCCATTTGCTTCTGCCCTCCTACCCAGTCCCAATCACTTATTCTTCTTGTGTGTCTGGGACCTCCACATATAATCATAACCGTCTCTTGAAGAATAAAGTTTGAACAAGAATAAAGACCTCTGGGACTTGGTCTGAAAGCTTGCACATTTCCACCAACAATAGTTGGTCCAATAAAATAGATCATTCAAAATACTTTGCTACGGCAATTATAGAGATGGAGACAGCTCTGGACGCACAGCTTTCACTAGCGCCCACAAGCACCACTTTGAGTCAGAGGCTTCACTACAGCAACTGAGTCCATGCCTGTGGCCCACCCTTTAGTTGCATGAAAAATCCAACATAAAGTTCAGAACATACACATTCCAGCCCACACTGTACTGTTGGTCTGATACAGGCAAGCTTGATAGTTAGAAAGAGACTGTCATTAAACTGTGATGAAACAAAATGAAATACATCAACTGGGTAATTAATCCCTCCCCCACCCCCCAAACTATTTTGAAAGATATTGGGTGTAGTCCTGGGCACAGTGGTGATCTGGGTGGTGGGCGCTCAAGCAGGTTATGCTGCTGCGACCCCCAACCCGCCCCCTCCCACAGCCTGAGGGATGAAGCAATCACGGCTCCTCCTCCATCCCCTGGGCTGCGGGGTGTGTGGGCTCAGGGGACAGATTGGACGGGGCACGCCATTGCCCTGCGTGTCTTGCTGCACCAGCAGGGCACGTGTGCACCTGTGGTCTTTCACTGCGGCTCACATAGCGCAGTTTGCGAGAGCCGCAGGATTGCACCCACTGATTTTAGATTATGCTTTATTAATGTAATTTAAAAATAATAATAATAATAATAAAATAACAGGTTTTTCAACCTGTGCAACAGTGCTAACTTGAAAACATTTGTACAAGCTTATCTAGTAGCTTGCACTAGAGGTATCAGTTCCTTCCTCCAAAAATGACTTTTTTGTGATGCAAAACTACTGAGTACCAGTGCTGCACTTGAAAACCAAATGCAAGTTGTTCCCTTCACCAAAAGCCTTGTGCACAACACATCGCTTTTCACCCACTGCTTTGACCATCCTGAATTCCCGCCCTACTCCCTCTCCTATTTCACATTCAACACAAGCTCCCTGTCTTTACCTTCAAGGCTCTTCATGGCCTTGCTCCCAACTACATTTCCACACAAGAGCTTTGCTCCTCCTCTGACACCACCTTCCCCCATCCTAAATCTCCTACTTCCTGAGCCATCTTCTTCCATGTTGTCCTCCGATGCCTGGAATTTCTTCTCTGAACACCTTTGTTCTGCTCCCTCCTACCTTCAGATTCCTCTTGAACACCTGTCTCTTCCATTAGGCTTTCCCTAGTGCCTCTTTCCCACAGGCTGTTCCCTGATGTTCCTTTTACTGTTTTCATTCAGGGTCCTCTTCCCCTCTGTAACTAAGTCAAGCACACGCAGCTGCAACTTCTAATTTTGTGAATGCATTTAATTCTGGTCTCTCCCTATGTTCCCCTCTCCCTGGTTTCCCACAGATTAACTGCAACTCAAACATACATATATACCTGCAACTGCTCTACCTAGCAAATGTATCTGTCTCCCCCTACATTCCGTTCTCCCTTTTCTCTCCTAGATTGTAAGCCCCTCGGGGCAGGGGATCCATCTCTAATGATTGTTCAGTGCCATGTTCGTTGCTTGTGCTAACTAATAATAATGATAAATAATAACATGAGTGCCAAGTGCTTTAAGGGGAGATTTGCCTGGTACATTTGTGCAGCACTATCACAATGGGTTCCTGACCCTTGACCGAGTCTCCTAAGTGGTACTGAAACACACAAACTATTGCTAATAGCATGCTCTAACATGCATGTGTGCAGCTGTGAATTTGTGTGGTGGGGAATGGCTGTGTGTTGGGTTTTGGTTGTGCGTGTGGGTGTGCATGAGTTCATCAAGGCAGCATTACTCCACAACTAAGGGTGTTAACAAACAAGACAGTAGCCCACACCAGGTGGGTGTCCACCTGCCCATTTATTAGGCGTTTGACCCCACCGGCCACTGTAGACTGTTGAGACTAGCTGTATTTAAAACTGCTTTGAATAGTAGTTTTGCTTAAATTGTCTTTTATCTTAGTGCAACTAGTTATGTGCTATGTAGGATGCTTTACTCTTCTAAGAAACTAGGTTAAGAGTCATAGGGACATCTGAAGATTTTTACTAAGTCAAATATGCTGATGCAGTTGGATGCTTCTTGTCCACATTAGGTGGTGCATTCCATTGATTAGAGCATGCATTCTTTTGTTCCTAAGATTTCTATATAAACCAGAGATAAATTGATCCTCGTTCGGTGAGGATGTTTTTCAGACACCCTCTCTGTTCCATCTTCTCAGCAGAGAACTTCTTTTCTATCTTGAGCTAAGGACTACCATAGTCTCTCTCTTTGTAACCCTGAAACTAAATGTAAATGTAATGTATATATTGTTAAGTAAAGCTAAGTAACTTGAGACCCAAGTCTTTGACTTTGTATCAGCAATCTGGTAAGAAAAGGCATTCTCTTAAAGTGAGTTGGTGGGGTACAGGAGAATAAGATGCCTGATATTTGGTCCAAACTTTCGCCAGGACCAGACTCAAGGTTACACCATGTGGCCACCACCCATTGGACAAGCAGCCCCCGTTCACGGCAGGATCCCGAAGTCTGTGGAATGTGCGCCCATGTCCCGTAAATTCAGTTGCATGCAGCACTGTGTACGTACAGCGAGCTCCGCCAGCACTAGAGTCGCAGGGGAAAAGCCTGGTGTGTTCTAAGGTGTGACCACTTCCAACTGTTCTCTCCACATTTAGAAATACACCTTTTTGTGCAAGTCCCTAGTGTAGATACAATTTTCTACTGGAGGGGAGTGATTTATGCATTGTGCATTCTCACACTAAGGCTTGCGCCAACAGAACTATATTAGAAAAAACAATAACTCCTTAAAAAGTCCTTTAATACCTTAAAAGAAAGGATACAAAAACTGGTTTTTAAAAAGGGGTTAAGTCTGTGTGAGAGGGAAAAATTAAAAGCAAAAATAGTTTTGAAATCTTGACTGATCAGGGCAACACTCCAGATTTGAATTAAAAGCTGTGATCAGCACCTTGATTCCAAACATCCAGTTTATTATTACTTCCTCAGAAACACCAAAGAGAATGTTTCAGCTGCAGCTGTCATTGCCAGAAATAAAATAGTAAAATTTAAAGATACACTAATAGTATACTGAAGGATATGCTCAGCGTGCTCCTGCCATAACTAGTCTAGTCTTTTGCTTCTCTAGAATTCCTTACAAAGACTCTCAATCACGAACCACCACAAAATTAGTATTAGTTTGCATGAACTAAATCATGCTTCTTTTCCTAATTCCATTGCAAGTTGGTGCTATGGCTCCATTTGCTCCAGAAGCTCTTCCAACAGATCTCTTTCATAGCCAGCTCCGGTGCTTGCTTTAGCGGAATTTACTTGCAGAAGTGGCAGCAATGATGTGATTTAACAGTTATAACTCCCAACTAAACAGTAAAGTGTCACGATACACGTTCCTTAACAAATCTCTACTCTTTTCCATAAGTCCATCTAAGCTCTTACATGAAGGATGAACATCTCTGGGGGGTGGGGAACCCCACCCCCCAGTAGAAATTGGTTTAATAGGCTACATTTAAAAATAAATAAATAAAAAGACAGTTGCAATTCTTGTGCAATGAGTCTATGTTTTGCTGATACTATATTACCGCTGAATGTCCCTTTTTAAAGCAAGCCTGTCATTGTAATTATTTTCCACAGGAAACTGTAGCCAGGACAGAGCACATACAAAAGGGCTTTGGTTAGGAATTCAAGCAACAACCTTCTGGAGACTAAAGTATTCTATTCCCACATAGCAAGATGTGCCCTGTCATGTTTGACAACTGATTTATTCCCTGGAGGGGAAGGAAACCACAGTAAAATGCAATGAGTGGTTTAGTAGGAAAGAGAGGAAATCCCTACATAAAAAAAACACAGCACGTGTATGGATTTCTGTAGTGTGCGTCATGTTCGCTCTCTCTCGCTCTAAGAAATAATTTTATGAGGGAGAGGGTCTGCATGGAGTCATACTCAAGAAGCATAAGGCTTCCAGTTCTAATAATTGAAGGTGGTCAATGAATGTCCTCAGGGCTGTAATTTTAATGGACTGCTGTTCATTTGCGACTCCCAAAGCAGGAACTGGATGGTATATTCATACAACACCATGCACAATGGGGAATTAATCCTGACAGAGCACTAGTTTGATAAGATAAATAATAAAAATAGTAACAACAACTTTTCATCTTTAAGAAATCTTTGAAGAACTGGCTTTCTAGTTTTCAAAACTGAAGAGAAATTAAAACAAGGGTTTCTCTTTTACCAGACCTTGTACTCCTTGGAGTAACCTGCAAGTCACTAGAGATGCCCAGATGATATTATTGCCAAGGACTGGCAAGGCTGAAGCTGCAATAAACATCTTAACGAAGATTTAGTGATCAAAAATATATACCTTAAAGATTGAGCTATGAATCTTCAACTCAAATGCTATTTTCATCTTAACTTTTGGGTGTGAAAGCTGAAAGTCTACCAAAGATACAGGAAGATGGCTAGGTAAATTTTGGGGATTAAAATGAACACATGTATAGCATGATGTGTCAGAAACTTCATTGACCCTTTACCTTAAGAGTCATCCAGAAAAGAAGACAAAAGAGGAAATACCCCTGAGGACAGATTGAAAGAACTGGGAATGTTTAGCCTGGGGGGGCATTATTCAAATTTTCCAATATTTAAAAGGCTGCTGGGGCAAAATGGTGCCCAGTTTTGTCTGGTCATTGAGAACAGCGCTAGAGATAATGGACTTAAAGGAGAAATTATTTAGGCTAAACATTAGGAGGAATTTTCTACTAGGTCATTTAGAGAACAAAATAATTTGCCAAGGGAGGCCATGAAGGCCCCATCACTGGTGGAGACCTTTAAGATAGGCTAGACAGATGTCTCTCATGGATGGCATAAGTACCATGGAGGGCTAGACAAGACAATCCTTGTGGTTCTATCTAGCTCTCTGATCCTAAATATATGGGACAGTCATTAAGAATGAAACCAGCACATCTGCCATCATAGGGTTCTGGGATCCTCTGGCCTGAGACTGGTGCTGTTTCACACGAGGTTGGTAGAGAATAAAACTACCATCCAGAAGTCTATCCTGGATTGGGACACTGACTTCGCATGCATGACGGAGACTTGGCTGGACAATGAGTCAGGGCCGGTTTTGGCTGACCTCATTCCGTTTGGGTACTCTGTGCAGCACCAGCCTAGGCTGGAGGGACGTTGGAACACATTGCTGGTCAGGAGGTTTCCAGTGCAACCCTTGCCAGGTATTGAGGGCCTCCACCTTGTGTTTGATTTGGCAGGGGACAGATTGGGGGTGCTGCTGATATACCATGCACCTTCCTGTACAGCTGCATCCCTGACTGCTCTTGCTGATCTGGTGTCAGATGTGGTCTTCAGGTACCCAAAACTTATTGTTTTGGGGGGACTTCAACATCCACGCTGAGACCAGCCTTATGGGGTGGAGCAGGAGTTCATGGCCTCTATGGCAACCATAGGCCTATCCTAGTTTGTGTTTGGCCCGATACATGAGAGGGGACACACTCTGGACTTGGTGTTTTGCACTGGCCTTGAGGCAGGAGGTCCAATAATTAGGGGGGTAGATATATTGCCTTTGTCACGGACAGACCATTACCTCCTGAAGGCATGTGTCCCGCAGGGCCTATTAGGTTGGTCTGCCCCCAGAGACTTATCGAACTAGCGGGGTTCTGGAATGCCCTGAGGGATTTACCCTTGAACCGTGACAGCCGCACAATCGAGGACCTCGTGGCCTTATGGAACAATTTTCTGGCTGAGGCCATCAATATGGTGGCTCCCAGGCCTCTGCTTCCTGTTTGGCAGCAGTGCAGGTCCCTGTGACCTACGGAGGACTTGCTGTAGCTGAAGCACGAGGGTAGGTGGTTAGAGCGGCGGTGGGGTAGGACTTGAACTGAGGACAACCGATTACGACATAGAGCCCATTTGAAGGCCTATGCCGTGGCTGTGTGGGCTGCAAAAAAAAGTTTCTTTGCAGCCATCATAGCATCCACAAAAATCACATCCGATGGAACTTTTCTGGCTGGTGAGAGGCGTGGCTAGACCGGTTAGTCTTCATCTGAAACTGGAGTCTTCCAGTGCTCACTGTGATACGTTTGTGAGCGATTTTATCCGCAAAATAATACACATTCACCATGACTTCAGCATCGCCTGTTTAGAGACAATGGCAGCATCAGAGGTTACGAAGGCCCCATCTGGTCTGGTGTTATGGGATCAGCTTCAATGGATGATGCCTGCTGATATGCTGGGGGCAGTTAAAACGACAACTTGTGAATTAGATCCATGCCTGTCCTGGCTGGTGAACTTCAACCAGGAGACTTTGGGGCTGTTGCTGGCTGGGGTAATAATCAATGCCTCCTATAGGAGGGCAGGGTGCTGGACTCCCTTGAGGAGGCCTTAGTTCGGCCTCTACTCAAGAAACCATCACTTGGCACGGATTCTCCCGCCAGCTATCGATCTGACTCTAACCTCCCCTTTTTAGGGAAGGTTATTGAGCAGGGGGTGGCTCAGCAGCTCCAGGCACAACTGGACGTTATCAGTTTTCTAGACCCAGCGCAGTCTGGCTTTCGTCCAGGGTATGGCACTAAGACTGCACTTGTGGCCTTGGTCAACGACCTCTGCCTAGAATTGGATAAGGGAAATTCAACTTTATTGATTCTATTCGATCTGTCAGCGGCATTTGATACTGTTGATCACGAGGTACTGGTGAGTTGCATGTGGGACCTAGCTGGGGTGGACAAATCTGTGCTTCAGTGGTTCCATTCTT
This sequence comes from Sphenodon punctatus, assembly GCA_003113815.1. Lineage (NCBI taxonomy): Eukaryota > Metazoa > Chordata > Lepidosauria > Sphenodontia > Sphenodontidae > Sphenodon > Sphenodon punctatus. The sequence continues at coordinate 58,710 of QEPC01010671.1, forward strand.
TCCTGGATGGGAGATCTCAGTGGGTGGTGCTGGGGCTGTTCGTAGTCTCCCCGGGACCTCCCGTGTGGGGTCCCACAGGGTTCTGTTTTGTCCCGCCCTTCTGTTCAACATGTAGATGCAGCTGCTGGACAAGGTCATAAGGGGGTTTGGGGTATGCTGTCCTAAATATGTTGATGACACCCAGTTCTACCTCTTGTTTTCATCTGACACAGGCCCAGCAGTCTTCGTGCTTTCTTGGTGTTTGGCAGCTGTGGAGGATTGGATGAGGGTGAGTTAATTGAAGCTGAATCTAGAGATTGATCCAGAGGCAGGGGGTGCTGCTGGATTTGCAGCTGTGCTTCGATAGTCAGGTGGCAGCTGTGGGTGCCTTTTGCCAATTACATCTGGTGAGGAGGCTCCAGACATATTTCTAATTCTGATCTTGTCACCATCATCCATACCTTCATCACCTCAAGACTACACTACTGTAATGCCCTCTATGTGGGCTGCCCATGGTGATGGTCTGGAGGCTGTAGTAGTGCAGAATGTGGCAGCCTCTCTCTTGATGCGGATGAGTTGATATGAACATATTACCTCCAATTTTTTGCGATGATGTGGGGCGGAAAATTTTCAAGTACCAAATTTTTCTGCGGAAAACTTTCCAGGGCTATAGGAAGTTTTGCACAGGAAAATTTCCCAATAAAATTTTTTCTTATGCAAATTTATTTTAATGCATATAAGAAAATTGGACTGGGAAGGAGGATGGGGTGTGGGCTCCCTGGCCAAGGCCTTGGGAATCCTCCCCACCTGCAACCACTCTGCTGTCCCTCCGCCTTGCAGGTAACCATCTTGTACAAAGGGGAGCTGTCCGCTAAGGACGCCACCAAAGGACGAAGTGCCGTTAGCGGACGGAGATGGCTACCAGGGACATTATACGTGCTCTGCAGAGCGCCCCTGCGTGCTAATAGAGGTTGCGACATTGCCCCACCCCCCGCCCCCTACGTGGGAGGGAGCGGGGGTGAAGATATTGATTGACTGACGGAGGAGTGGGGTGGGGTCCTGTGTTTTCTGGTGGGGAATTTTAATATTGGAGGGGTGGAATTTTGGGGGTTGGGGTGTGGTGTCCGGGGTTGCTGACCTCCCTCTGGTGGCAGGAGAGGGAGGTTAGGGGGTGGTGTGGAGGGGAACCCCATGTGTGAGCAGGGGCGATCCTCCGGGGGGGG
>QEPC01010671.1:74146-143146 GCA_003113815.1 Sphenodon punctatus
CTGCCAGGATCATCCACCTACCCCGTCGCTTTGACCACGTGCAGCCTCTCCTCTCCTCTCCCCACTGGCTTCCCCTTCCTGAGCGTATTCTGCACAAGCTCCTCATCTTCACCTACAAAGCCCTTCACAACCTTGCCCCCCCATCTCTCTGCCCTGATCTCCCTCCGAACCCCTGCTCAAGCACTCTGCTCCTCTTCCATCCCTTTCCTCCCCCTCCCCCCCAACCACCTTCATCCCTTTTCCCTCGCTGTCCCACATGCCTGGAACTCCCTCCCTGCCCACATCCGCCTTGCCCCCTCCCTTCATACCTTCAAATCCTTCCTCAAAACCCACTTCTTCCGCTCTGCCCTTCCTAACTCCTTTTAACCATCCCCACCCAGGATTATCCCCCACCTGTTATCTGCAAACTCCCAATGTACTGAAACCAAGCCAAGAACGTGTACTTGAGTTCTCGCATCCTCATGTTTGTTGCATCCCTTGTCTCTCCCTCTGTTCCCCCTTCCCTGTCTCCCCTCCCCATCTTCCTTAGATTGTAAGCTCTCGGGCAGGGACTGTGTCTATCTTGCTCTCTGTAAAGCGCCAAGTACATTGCTGGCACTATATAACTGCTAAATAAATAATAATAATAAAAGAAAATATTTTTCTCAACCAGTAATTTCTACATATTGCAGGTCTTAGTTGCTGTCGGGGTCAGGATATTCTACTTAAGTCTCCAAATGAAGCCATGGAGGCAAAAAGCTTGGGAACCACTGCCTTAGAGTGTCTGTGTAAGAAAGGCCCTTCTCTTTGCTCCTAACACTGATAAAATGGGTGTTACATTTTATTATACATGTTGCAGGGCTGCAGGTGTGCTCTATAGGTGCCCTGCAACGTGTATAATAAAATGTAACACCCATTTTATCAGTGTTAGAGTGTCTGTGTGAAAAGGGCCAAGGTGTTAGAATCTGGGTGGAAGGGAAGTGTGCCAAGCCAAGACCTGAAAGAACTCAAGGTCAGCACGCAGATAACTAGGCCTAATTAAGGAATGGGCATGTGTAAAGGCCCGACTCAGAGTGGAAAGGATGTTTAAGACAATGAACTGCATGACAGATGTCAGCCACATCACTTAATAGATTGCTGGGAGGCATACTACAATGGCAAACACCATAGAAAAATAGCTGTATACGAAGAGAATAGTCCAATGATACAAGAACCTAAGATCACCTTAACACCGAGAAGTCCCAGTCAAGGATTCAGGGTCTACTCACTGTATATGCACTCACCTACTACACCTCCAAAAGATGAACTTAATCCATTCATCTCTTTGCTCCAAAAGGTTTACAAAACAAATATGCCCCTTACGGGTGTGTTTATGTCTTAATCTAGTTCCGTCTGCTAATCATATTTTCTCTCATATGTAAGTCAGAATTCTGTTAGACACAAACCGATAAAATAAAATGATATTGCAGATACAGGCTATGGGTTTCATAACTTGCATCCTTTTGAGCTGCCAATTTTTTTTTTAGAAATATACACAGCTCAATAATAAATATTAATCAGCTCAACAACAATAAAGTAGCTCAACTGTTATGCAGGAGTATAGTGAAAGCAAAAAAGATGGAAAACAACTGACTGGAGATTTAAAACAAATTTTAAGAAATGCTTTTAGGCAAGAAAAAGAAACAACACAAGCCTACCACATCACAAGAAATTTACTTGTACACAACTGTTAAAAACAGCTTTCCCACAACAATAATCAGAGTAGCACATCTGGCATACTGGTCTCTAAAACTGTTGGTTAAAAATGAGATACAAAGGGATTTAGTTCATAAAGCACACTGCAGCTAATTTAAAAAACTATAACAGAGGGTATTTTCAGACATTACAAGATCACGCTCAACCACAGTGAACCACGGTCAATCTTGCGGTGGGGCCAAAGCGCCCTGAACGTCTGTTTCGCGGGCGCCAGATGTTCACCATGGTCAATACCCACATGGGGTTAAAATCAACCACGCTTCCAGAGCTCCCCCCCCGGACCATCTCTGAAAGCGTGGTCAAAGAGATTCCCAACGGGAACCAACAAAAAGTAATGTCTGGCCGGCAACCACCGGCCGGAATCAAAGGAAATGATTCCCAGCCGGGGACAAAGCACGCAGTGTCGCTGCCAGGCAACGACCAACAACACAGGCCGGGGAGGGAGATTAAAAGGGCACACAGCAGCAGCCGGTACGAGCCGCCCCGGCGCCTTCCGGGTGCTTTGACCACGGCGCAGGATCGGCGTTACATCTGTTGCGCTGCCCCGGGCTGTGATCTGGTGACCCGATTCCCTGCCGTGGTCCCGGTCCCATCACATCTGTTCGGGGCTTTTTTTTTTTTTTTTATCATGGGGGTGGTTGTTCAGTTCACCCCCACCGGGAATCCACTGTGGTGAATCAGGACCACGTAACGTCCGAAATCACCCAGAGAGCACACTAAAGGAGATCTTGCAACTGCAAATTTCTTCATCTCCCCCCGGCTCCCATCTCTCCGATTGTAAGCCCTAAGGTAGGGACCGTGTCTATTCAATTACTTTGTAAAGCTCCAGGTACATTGCTGGTGCTATATAAATGCTTGCTGCTAATAAAACAACAACAATAATAATAATAATAATAATAATATGACCCCTCAGTTTCTACACCTCTTCAAGTTAAGAGGCTATTTGATAATATAGGTACACCATTTAAAGTTTGCTTGCCTAGCCTAACACAAAAAATGCTACATACAACCCATTTAGGATGCTTGAAACTAGGGATGGGAAATTGTACTGAAAATCAGGATCGGTTCAAAATTGTATCAACCCAACTTTCAATTAGATTTTAGATGGTGGGGAGTTGCCTCTCAGGACCCCTGCCCGGTGCCACACCCCTTCCCCAGACCCCTGCCTATATGCCCCGGTGCCTGCTGTAGCAGTGTTGGAGTGGGCAGCCGGGCAGAGATCCGGGAAAGGTGTGCGGTGCCAGACAGGGGTGCTGGGAGGGCAGAAGAGGCTGGGGTGGGTGTAGTGAAAGTTTTCGGAAGACCATTGTACACCGGCGGAGCCAGTTAGTGAAATATTATAGGTTTATTCAGCCTGTGTATGTTGTAGAATCCATCTTGTCTAACGTGTGCCACAAGGAGATACTGGACTATAGGTCTAACAAATATGTAAAGATAAAGGTTAAACATGTATGTAATGTAAAAGTTGAGAACTGAAAACTCACTTCATGCAATGGATGTGTCTTATGTATGCCTCTTTGGCAACTTTTCTGTATCCCATGGTAACTGTTGTGCAGAATGTCAAGGCTGGCTAGAGCAGTTAGATGTTATGGGAAGTCCTTATCAGCAGTGAGCTTCATAGTGAAAGAATGTTCCTTAATTGAGCTGAGAATGACTCTAGCTAAGGGAAGATACAGCTGCACTAGCTAGTATCACACATGTGCAGGATTTGTAGAGTGAGTGTGTAACATTAATTATTATTATTATTATTATTATTATTATAAGTATTTATATAGCGTCAGTGATGTACCTGGTGCTTACAAAGAATAAGATAGACATGGACCCTGCTCAAGAGCTTACAATCTAAAGACAGGGGGAGGGGAGACAGGGAAGGGGGAAACAGAGGGAGACAAGGGCTGCAACATTCACGAGGCACACGTTCTTAGCTTGGTTACAGTAAATTGCAGTTAACAGGTGGGGGATAATCCTGGGTGGGGATGCTTAGCAGGAGTTCGGAAGGGCGGAACGGAAGAGGTGGGTTTTGAGGAGGGGCTTAAAAGGTGTGCAGGGTGGGGGCAGTGCGGACAAGGGCAGGGAGGGAGTTCCAGGCGTGCGGGGTCTCTAGTGAGGAAGAAGGGACGAAGGCGGTGGGGGAGCAGGGGAGGCGTGGGAGGGTGAGGAAGAGGATGGAGGAGGAGCGGAGTGCTCAAGCAGGGTTTTGGATGGAGATCAGGGCACAGAATACCGTAAGGCACAGCAGCTGGGGTCCCATCTTGGAACTTCGTTGCTGGCTACTTTGCAGACGTGCCGAGGGACGCAGCAGAACCTGGGGCCCATCTCGCAGCGGTTGTAGGAGGTCCCCGGCGTGCATAAAGGGATGTGTGAGAAGTCTCTTTTACTTTCTGTATTCATTGGTGTTATTGTTTTTATCTTTATGCTTTATATTTATATTTAATAAAACAGCTTTTTGGCACCCATTGGTCTGAATCATCACTGTACTGATCCAAAAGAACCCGCAATTTCAAGCCAGTGGGGGTGAGGAGTTAATTTACTTACCTTTTCCCCTTAGGCTTTGGAGTCCAGTGACACCTCGTGGTGTTCAGCGCTCCCTTCTCAGGGCTGCACTGGGAGAATACTAAGGAAAAAAACTGTGCATGAGCAAAAATGGCCACCATAGCCGTTCTGCGCATGTCACGTGTGGCTATTTTCCAAAATGGTGCCAGCTGTGTCAGTGCAATCTTGGAAAGTAGCAGTCATGCAGGTGCTGGGGTGGGTGGGCATGGGCCAGGGGAGGTGGGTACTAGGAGGTAACTACCCCCTCCCCATACCTGTGTGGCTCTGGTCCCGCGGAAACAGAACTGGGGCTCTCTGAAAGCTCCTTGGAGCGGCACCAGCATCACTCCTAAGGCATTTTCAGACGAGCGCGGCGGTGCCCGCGCTTGTTTCTCAAAAGAGCCGGCAGTCAGCTCCACACGTGACGCTGCCACTGAATACGCGTGGGCGCTGCGCATCAATTTCCGGCCGCGAACTGACCGGGTCGGCGATCGAGGCTGGTCATACGTGGCCAGAAATGGAAGCGCATCGCCCGCGCATGCGCGTGTTCAGCGGCAGCGTCACATGTGGAACGGGCTGCCGGCTCTTTTGAAAACAAGCGCAGGCACCCCCGCACTTGTCTAAAAACTGCCTAAGAGGCTTTGATAGACCCTGCCCGGGGAACCAATCCTTTTGGATTGTATCCCTTGGCAGAATCGGATTCTTCAGATCAAAAACAACTTGTCCAAAAATTGAGCAAATCATATTGAATCTATTCCAATATTCCCATCCCTACTTGGTACTAAAGCACTGCACTGGATTATCTGACCATTTAAAGTGAAAATGATGTAGATTTCAAAAAATGTAAAATCCTGAACAGTGTAGATTATAATGCAGTTATCTGACTGAAGTTTGAACTTTCAGACGTTAACATGCTACTTCTAGCCTAATTCTAAGATAAACACATGGGAAGATGACCTTTCAAATCAAAACCCTACTATTCTGTAGGCAAATTACTTTTTAATATTATAATAATAATAATNTTATTATTATTATTATTATTATTATTATATGGAGGAGGGTGGAGGGGGACTGCGTTTTGACAGTGTGCCCTGGGTGGGCTTGGGGGAAAAAGGGGAGAGTGGGAGGAATGTGATGAATATGTTATGCTCGCTGATGTAGGGCTGGTGGGGCCACCTCCTCCTGGTGAGAGGGGGATGGAGGTGGTCAGGTTTTCCCTGGTGGCAGCAGGGGATGATTGTTTGGAATATGGGACCTCCCCCATGTTTGTGGGGGAGGTCCCATATTCCAAACAATTATCCCCTGCTGCCACCAGGGAAAACCTGACCACCTCCATCCCCCTCTCACCAGGAGGAGGTGGCCCCACCAGCCCTACATCAGCGAGCATAACATATTCATCACATTCCTCCCACTCTCCCCTTTTTCCCCCAAGCCCACCCAGGGCACACTGTCAAAACGCAGTCCCCCTCCACCCTCCTCCATATAATAATAATAATAATAATAATAATAATAATAATAAATAATGCAGGATAATATTAAGTCAAAACCTAGAAGGATCTCTGTGGGAAAGGCTAGAAAAATCAAGCCCCAAACTATGATAAATAATGTTTGTAGATGGAAAAGGTACTATTATGATGTCTTACTTTAAGGGTACATAAACCCGATTGTACAAATCGAATATAGAATGAAGAGCATTTAAGGGGTAAAACTTCCATTTTTCTTTTCTTTTTTTAATTAAAAAAGCATCTACAAAATTTCAGGGGGAAAAGCCCAATTTAATGCTGAAGGACATCCTTAGCTATTCCTTTTGGCCACAATCATTCACATGGGTGCAGAAAGTTAATGTCTGTGTCTACAGAACTATTTCAAATAGCAACCTGGACATAACTCTTATGCTGGAATTCAAGACATGCTTAACACTGCACAGCATGAGCGAGTAAGAGGGTAACAAAGTTGATGGGCACCTGGGAAAAAGTACATCTATAATTTCAACTAACGTCACCAGGCTGTGCCAGACAGCTAGTTATTAGGACTAAGATTCTGTCATGGTATTTTTTCTATAAAGTAATGACTAGGTACACAAGATAAAAATTCACAGAAAAGTCATGGGTAAAATAAGTTCCAATTTACTTTTATTCAATGTTTCTTAACATATTAGATTGTAAGCCCAGGGCAGGAGGAAAGGGAACCGCCACCCCTTTCCCTTATCTCTCTGTGAAAGAAAGCCCTAGGCAGGGGAAAAGGGAACCCGCCATCTCCCTTCTCTCTCTTAGAATGAAACCCCCAGGAAGGAGAGAAGGTAGAGCAAGGCAAGAGGAAAGGCAGAGGAAATGCTGCCGTCACCACGATGCCTTTTCTAGCTCTGACCCCGCGCTCTGCCTCTAGCCACACTGCGCTCAGAAGGGGAGGGGTTTGGAGCAACACGTGAGCACGGAAGCTGGTTCTGAGTGCAGTAGCCACGCTGCTGTTCTGAGTGGCTCTTCTAAAGCTCCACCCTCTGCCTCTAGCCATGCTGTGCTCTGAAGCGGAGGGGTTTGGAGAACCCTGGAGACATCAGTGCGGCAGCCAGCGCTGACTGCAGTCTCAGTGGCGCTTCTCTGGGGTGAGTCGGGGGCAGCTCCCAACAGTGCTTTTTAGGAAAAAGTCATGGAAGTCATGGAAAGGCTGTAAAAGTCACGGTGAGGGGGGAAAAAAATCACTAAAAACATGACCCCCGTCACTACCGTCACTAAATCTTAGCTCTACTAGTTATTAAATGATATTTCAGTTTCTTCTTTGCACTTAGCCACTAACGCTGTTGGTTCAGGTCTTTACATTCTGTAACTAGAGAGAACAACATGGGCTGCATTTACAAACTAGAACAGCCAGAGACATGTTATTAGCTAGAGAATAACTACACTTTATGTAGGACTGCAGCGTGCGTATATTTCTACAGCAGACTACAATTGTGAAAGGTTGTATCTAGATTTTCTTCTTGCAGATTTCAGTTCCATATGACTAAACACATTTGGGGCACAGAGTAGGAAACTCATCATCAGGTTTTGTTTATAAAATACACATTTCCTGGATTCTAAGTAGTCCTTCCACATACCAATAGCCTGGGCGAGGGCTATCACAACCTCCTGGCAAGTTGTAACTTCTGTGACCCCACAAACGATTCTCTGGACTCCATCCACCCATACTTTGAGCTCCATGGTTTACCAGATCATCCAAGAGCCATGAATGTAGTCATCAGGATGTCAAGTCATGTTTACAGCTCTGTTGGAGATGGCAGGCAGGCTTCTAGTAATAAGCTGGAAAAGAAAAGAATACTGCCATTTAATGGAAGGCAATGCCAATTAAAAATTCCAGCAATAATTTACTTAACCATGGGGAAAACGCAAACAAGCAATTTTATTTCAATGTTGAGTATTTATGCTTCCAATTTACAAAGCCCAACCTGGGTAGAAACAACCCTGTGAAGTAAAGTATTATTCTTCCCATTTTATAGATATTGAGGCTGAGAGAGCGTGACTTGCCAAAGTTCACCCAGTGAGTTCATGGTTTGTAAGTTGGGCAGAGCCATCTGGGCAACTGGACAAGGTGTCCACATCTGTCTAGGGAACCTGCCTTGTGGGGACAGAACTAAAGAGTCCAGATGGCTCAAAGATTTTCAGGATTTTAGCACCCTGGGACTCCCCATAAGTCATGCAGACCCCTTAGTACTGTCTCCAAAAGGCTGGGATAACAGTCATCCCCAGAGATCTGCAGCTTGTTGAACAGCTGTTCGATGAGGAGCAGCAGCCCTCCTCATCCTCGCCACCTCCCCCACTTCTCCAGTGCAAACCCTGGCCAGGAATTTCCACTGGGGGATAGGAGGTGTTAGCAAAATAGCTCTGACTAACATGGAATTTGGGTGGCTGGAAGGAATCTGGAGATCTACAGGAGATGTTGGGTTCATACATGAATCCCCCAGCTCGGTGAAATTTTGCAGGGGGTGGAGAGAGAGTGGAACTTGGGCAAATTTAGCATGGGGGGCTGTAGCCTCTCTTCCCCTAGAACCACCAATGGCTTGTGATCAAGAAGAAGAAAGTGAAGTTGATGACAAAACTAAGCAGTCTATTGCCCTACATATCTAAAGGACCACCTCGTATGCTCCACTGTGCTTCCTAAAGTCAGCTGGGACCTTCTTGCAAGTTCCATCATTGTGCTAAGTCCATGTGGCAAGGGCACGCAGAAAGGCGTTCTCAGTGGCTGCTCCACAACTTTGCAACTCCCTTCCCATAGAGGTTTCCCAAAGCCTGAGCATTTTCCAGAGGTAATGCAAGACCTACTTAGCTGCCCAAGCTTTTAGTGGGCAGGGATAGAGTTTGTGGGGTGGGAGTAGTTTTAATTGGAAATGTATATATAGTTTAATATTTTCACTGTGGAGGGGGGGTATGTTTTATGCGAGTATTGGTTTTAATTCTGATTTTTATTCTTCCTGTGTCCCCCTCCTTTTATCTTTTCCATAAGATTGTACAAAATTTACAATCATGTAATAGGTGATGGCTTATTGGTTCTTATTTCTTAACATAATGCACGCAAGGCATTTATAAACATGACACTTGTTTTAATGTGCAACACAGAAAAATTATGTCTAAGATAAAAAAGGAAACCGTACACATGCCAGTTAACATAATGCTAACAACAAGCCTTTTAACACAGAGATTGGTAACTGAATACAAAAATCTAAAGCCTCCTCGTGTAAAATTGAATGTGGTACCAAATATTGCCCAAATAGCACAGGCATTTGGCATTGACAATCATTCTCTTTCACGGCTTACAGTCTTTGGGCTACATCACGACTGCCATCATTATTACCTTAGAACTTCAGTTTCTCTGTGGATTCCTAATGAATTAGGCTTCATTAAAAATCAAAGCTTAACCTCCAGATGAAACTCTACAGGAATAGATGATTGCAGTTCAGTTTCTCAGTACAGAACGATTCAAAACCATAACGCCCGCTGCAACTGGCACCATTGCTCAGCAAATAATAATAAAAAGACTAGACATGGAGAATTAATTCTCTTCCTTATCCTATTCTCTTGATGTCACAAACTACATAGTAAGAAGTCACTGCTTTACACTCCTAATACCACAGGCTATACTTGCTTTGTGGACTTTAGTGTCCAGAGAAGTTAATTGTCAATTATGAGCACCAATTTCTAATACTAAATAAACCAAATTGACCAGATGCTCCACGGGTGTCACTGTGGACTTCAGCAGAGGTAACCTGAACAACCCTGGCTGAAGATCTAGCCCATTAATTCGTCAGCCTGTACCATATCAAACATTATAAACAGGTTTTTGAAAGAGAGAAAATACTTTCTGTTTTCAAATATTGGAAAAACCAAACACAATTGCACTACTTCAAAACTCTACATTCCCTTTCAAATTTAAGTGCAGAAAAACAAAAATATAATCTGTGGGCTTGTCACAAGGACAGCATAGGATATATTATTTGCTCATTCCTGTGATCAGCTGTCTGCAGACTGTTGGCCATTCCACATTACTAGCAGTGAGCTACACAATGCCAGTTAGTTTTAGCTGTACAGTAATTTCAGCTCTGCATAAATGTGCCTTTGCAGCAGTTCAGGCAGTGCTGTTTACCTGAAACAGATCTGTCTGGGTCATGTCCTACAAAAGTTCAGTGTTCACCAGGATGAGTTCCAAAGACTTCAAAGTAAACTCAGCAGGAAACATTGTCTGGATTGTTTGAGGTATAATGCTACTTGTGTTATTTTGTCTTTTAAAACGTAAGAGAGAGTTGGAGAAAAATAAACTGAGCAAACTCAGCCAAGGAAATCCAAATATTTCAGAACCCCCACATGGATAAAAGGATGATAAAGATAGAGTATCAGGAAAGTGGACAACACGGGGGGAAAAGAAAACCTCATAGAAGTCTGAAAGTTATTTAGAGATCAGCAAAATAAAAATAAGTGTTTTTGTTACACAAACCAGTTTGAAACCAATCAGGCTGATAAAATTAATGCAACTGCAGCTGGAAGGAACATGGATTTTTTTGGGGGGAGGAAGGGAGCACTGGCAAGGCCTAACCCAAATGTTTAGAATGTATGAGTTAAGTCCCCCCAAAATTATGAGATTGCCTTGAAGTCATGAGATATTAAAAAGTTTTCAAAGTCATTTTATTTGCTTTCTGCTTACTGGTTCAGTTACACAGAGGTCACACCATGAGGGATAGATTTATTAATTTTTTTTAGTCAAACTTAAAATTCTGATATATTACTCAAGCAGCTGGAGTTCTTAAAACATTCACACAAAAGTCATATAAGAGGGTGAAAGAAGTAAATTTTACAATCTATAAACAGAATTGTATTCTCATTAAATAGAGAATCACCACCAGTTTCTATATTTTTAAAAAGTCCAATAATAATAAAGAAGGGGGTGAAGTCCAATTTTTAAATCCAATATCTCATTACCTTGGCTGGCAGATAACTATTTAAAAATGATATACAAGAGAGATGCTTTAATTCATATTCGTTTTGATGCCCCATGTACATTTAAAGACTAAACAAGCGCCCACTGAAGCGCTTCATAAATAGAATAAATATGCTCAACTGCCAGCACCCTACAGCACAACCAAGGAGCATGCATTTGTCACTGTATACTTTTATACGTACAACACTCAAATATTCAAATCCAAGTTTATAATAAACGTGGGTCTAAGGTACGTCGACGAAATACATTAAGTGCGACTGAAAGGCAAACAACTTTTAAGAACTTATGAATGAGAATTCTTAGATACGAATAAGCACCACCTTTAATTCAGCAACAATGAGTCAACCCTTTAATGAGGCACATTTCCCACACACAAAATTGTTTTTCAAGCCCTAGCAGATTATGAAAGCAATAACAGATGCTAAATTAGCGGAAATTGCTTATTTGGTTAAAACAACTTCAATGGACCAATATCAAGAGAAGTCTTTTGGTGGCCTATTATAGAATGGGGTTAGTGAAAAGGCTGACAGTGCCCAGTACTCACTTGAGGGAGTTCATTCCTGGAAAACTTGCCCTTGTCACAAACAGAAGTTACATTCCAGATGCAACTGCAAAGAACTTTATTAACATAATCTTCTGAACATTGACTGGTTCAGATTTACTGGCACATATCAAGCCATCTCCTCACGTGACAACATTCATCTCAGCAAAGCAGCCAACAGCCCGAAACGTTTGCTATCTGTAAACATCCAAAGTATTCTTTCATTTTAGTAAGCCAGCTAGTGAGTTTTTCCCTGGTCAGCATACATAACAATAATCCTGCATACAATTGCAGAACATGATTTTGAAGTTATGTTTACATTTTGAAATGCCTTTATTTTTAACCAATGATCTTAATTTAAACATGCATTGCCATTTAATAGCAATGTTTTTCTGCTTTGAAGTGCAGTTCCAGACTGATTTGATTTCCCTGGCATTAACCAAAAAGCAAATGATCGGACCAAAAAAGCCTCTCTTGTGAGAGTAATTTTAAGTTTTTTTAAAAAATAAAATAATACTGGCATTTGTATTTTAAAAGGGTAAAATACGTTTACTGAAACAAGCAGCAAAAGGAAATCCAAAAAAAAGAAGCCTGTTGTGTGCATTTCAAACATGGCACCAGTGACCAGTACCAATGCAGAAGAGTGAACTAAAAGGACAAGAACTGCACAACCAAAAGGCACATCTGTCCTTAGGAGTTCTGTGAGTCACTAGAAATGCCACACACAAGCAATCTGGAAATTGTAGTCTGATGTAGCAATTTCAGAATATTTCAAATGCTGCCAAGTAAAATCTAAACTGTGATCAATCCAAAAAGTGGGAGGCGTTTGGTTTAGAAGGCTAACAATGTTCTAGATTGATCACAGCTACCAATGTGGAGGTTGCAGGGGCTGAAATTGAGTGGACTGTCCTTTAACTTGGAGGGGGAGAACATGTTCATTTCTTCTCCTTCTCCCTCATTTAATAAGCATGATTATCACACCTTTTGATAGATCACCACCTAAAACTCAGAGAAAAAGTGATATTGGCCAGTGCTAGACAGGGAGTCTGTGATGAAGTTAGGGCACTAGCCTAAAAACTGGCCCATCCTCCCTCTTCTGTCTTGCTTCCCCAAATCACTTGTCTGTAAAGTTAGACTAACATTGTTTTACAATCCCACACTGACCCATCAAATTTCTCTCCATATCCCTCCCGAAGCTTTCATCCCTTTCTCAGTCCAGAGCTGCACTTATTTATACAGCACCAGTAATTTGTCCGGCACTGTAAAGTCATGCTTAGACACAAGTCTCCGTGTCTAGAGACTTCCAATCAAGGACGCTCAAGCGAGGGGCGATAAGGAGGAGGGGAACATAAAAGGGAGACAGGAATACACCTAAGAAGTTGATTAGTTACAATGTAAGAAGACAGACCCTGGAGGAGGGGAAGGGAGAAGCCCAACTGAACAATCAAAGCGTGAAGAGCTGGGGCTGGGGAAAGCCCACAGAGAGAGCGCCTTCTGGGGAATCCTTGCGGGGCTGGGCTCGGAGAGGTCAGCGGGACCCGACTCGGAGGAGCTGGCAAGCCAGTCCCAGCCATTCCTCTCAACTTGTACATTTACAAATAAATGGAGTGTGTGTTACACCACACAGTAAGTCTCCAGTTTCTCTCTCCTGCTGAAGGGACACCGACCCAGCAAGGCTGCCCCTGGAACTTCCCACCGCTCAGGGAAGTGGGACGAACACCAAAAACAATGTTAAAATTCATTTTACAATCATTTGAATAGGGGAAGGCAAGGGGGGGGGGCAGACTACATTAAGAGGAACCAACAGTGAACCCTAAAAGCACCTAGAAAATGAAATAAAAAGTCTTCAGGTGCTTTTTGAAGGTGAGGAGGGAGGAAGCTAAGATGAACATCTGGATGGAGCAAGTTCTACACCAAAGGTCCACCACAGCAAAGGCCTGATTGCCTGCTGACATTTTTTGTATACATTTATACCCCACCCCTCCTACCTCTGACAGCTTGGGGCAGCTCACATCATATCAATAAATTACAAATCACATTAAAATACAAAAAAACAATTAAAACATTCCTTAAAATAGTCAAAGAAAACAATAAAATGTGCTTACACTGACACCGGAAGGTGAGGAGATCCAGGCTGAAATGGACACCCACTGGGAGCTAGTTCCACAACACTAGAGTAGCTGCCGCAAACACCCGCCTGTCAATACCGCGGGACCTCCAGGAGGGCACCCCCACCCCCCGACGACTACAGGAGCTGCCCAGGGAATGAGGCAATCCTTCAAGTAGCTAGGGCCCAGGCCATTTAGGGCTTTATAGGTCAAAACCAGCATCTTGAATCAGGCCCGGAAGACTATAGGCATCCAGTGCAGAGCCTGGGGCACTGATGTAATGTGCTCCCGGAAGCTCACCTCCGCATTCTGCAGCAGCTGCAGCTTCCGGACCATCACCATGGGAAGCCCAACGTAGAGCACATTACAGCAGTCCAACTCTGAGGTGACAAAAGCATGGATGATGGTAGCAAGGTCGGAGTCGGAGACATCTGGGTGGAGCCGTCTGTATGTCCAATTTAAGGCATGGCAGCAGATTCCCTAAAGAGCAGGCAGTTTCTGAACACAGACATCTATCAGGCTGAGGTTCCAGGAGCAGGTCTCAAATATAGCCAGGGCTTATTCTATTAAAGTCCCTGAAAACCAGCAGTGCAATCTTAAATTCAGTCTGCTGCTCTATAGGTAGTTAGTGCAGAGTGAGTGTAAAATAATCATGACTGACCAAACCAGTGAGCAGACACGGTGCTGAATTCTGAACAAGCTGCAAATGATGGAAAAGCACCTCTGGATGCCAACAGCAGAGAGAATTACAAAAATTAAGCCTCAGGCTCACCAGGGCATGGGTCATTGTGGCAAGGTCAACCTGGGATAAATAAGGGCATGCATGGCATCAGATTGCAGGTAATCCCACAGTCTTCCAGCAGAAACACAGGGGGAACCAAAAAAGATGAGCACTAACCGATACAGACAGCAGCATCTGCACATTGGTTATTTTAGTTATTTTGGATTGGTCTTTTCAGTTACTTCATTTCAGCACTATTGCATATGTGCAGTAGCTGAAACAGTGTAATAAGTATCCCACAAGAAACAATAATTTTTTCCCTCTACTTGCATTGGGAGTAAGGAACATGGGAGGCTATGGAAGTGCATGGTATGTGGCAGGGATGTGGTGGAGAGAGGATGGGGATTGTCAGAGGGGATTATGGAAGCTGGGGAATACGGAGGCATGTATAGTGGAGTATGAGGTTTTTATAAGTCATTCGTATTCATTTTCTCTCTCTCTCTAAGCTGTCCTGAGCCTTAGGGGATAGGACAGGATATAAATCAATAATAATAATAAATAATAATATCCATGAATAAAATTTCTAATATTTGTTTCAACTCTACTTTACAGGTAGGATAGCTAAGCTAAGGACCAGATGTTAGTAAATATTTTTATATCCAAGATCACCATTTTGAATTCCATTTGACAGGGATCAAAACCATTTTATATCTGAAGTTGGCCTACTGCTGTGTCAGAAATAAACTGGTGACATCAGGTCAGGTTGCATATAGCCATGTGACAAAACTGAAGATGTGGCTACTTTTCCTGGGCAATTTTAAAGGGACGGAAAGTGAACCACCTCTCTTCTTTACACATTACTATTGTATATCAGGGCTCAAGTATACCAACTGTGCACTACAGGAAAGATTTTACTGATGCTACTGGTAGTGTGTCTGTTGCGCGGCTTGAACTGTCATTCATGTGCCAATCTAACATCTTCCTCCAGGACTAACTTCATACATACACACACACACCCCGCCCTACCTGGTACGAGTCATCCTGTGACAAACCAATGAATTCATAATGTGATGGTCTCCTGAGAAACATTTGCTAGTCCATTAATTCAACTCTCCTAAAATGTTACTTCCTCAACTGCCATAGTTTCTGAATTATGGATTATCTACTAAACTCATAAATGCATCTCTGTTGAAAAACAACTACCAAGTGAAAATAAATTCCAATTGGATTGAAGCATAAAGGTTAAAATATCTAAAAATACACTGCCTTTCTGTTTAAAAAACAACTCCTTGTAAGTGTAAGGGAGACTACATAAAATTAGTTATAATTGTTATAAACTTGTACAACCTGCTTAAAAATTCTCATTATGTCCAAAGTCCATTCAATAGCTTTCCCTATAGAAGAGAATGGTGTTTTTACTCCCTGCTGCATGGAAGCGGCTCCTTTTATTTTTAAGCGTTCTAGACCATGAGGCATGGCAGACAATTCCTGTTTGTTCACAGTTCACCAAATCCCTTGTATGCATTCTGTCTACAAAATGTTTGAAACCTACCCAGAAATTTGATTGAAGACATTTGTTCACAATTGCTGCAAGGGGTTAGTCGAAAGCACTATTGAAATGACCTACTGGGTTACAATAAACAGGTAATTTAACCCTTCTTTCTGGGAAGCTAGTTCTGTTCTTGACTTTTCATTCAGGATGCCTGCCTGCCAAATATCTACTTATTATGCAATCGTCCTGGGTTCAAGTGTCAAAAAAAGCATCTGAAATATTTAACAGGTTTTAAAAAAATTGTTTCCACCTACACTCCTAACTTGCCAGCTAAGTGGAGTTTAAATTAAAAAAAAATTAATGTTTAACACATTTCCAGCTACCCTCACCACACATTTCTCAGCAAAAACCAAACTTCAATAGCACCTTCAAATATTTTTTGGGGAAAATAAATATTAGGATGAGGAATGGAACTGAACTCTTACCCTTAACGCTTTGACTGAAGACATATGGGGGCAGGGGGGACCCTTAAAACAAACATTTATCAAAAAGCAAGGCATTGTCTGAAGTCAATTAAACATGCAGTTTACAAGGGCTGCACATGGGGCAATGAGGGGGGAAATGTCCCATAACGAGAGAGTTTGACAAACTGAAATAAACTCAAACTTTCCAATGAGAATTTCTAAAAGGTGAGGCCACACTTCCTTCAGAGTTGGCGTACTGCTTTGACACTACATTCCTTACTAAGCAGTCCCAAGATCCTTGTCACAATTCCTTAAGGAAGTAGCCTTTGAGGGTATAGCTGTACAATATAGCAAAGTGAGAGGTCATTCATTTGCACAGAATTTTTAAAGTTGACATGAACCAGATTCTCACCTCAAGAACTTTACCACTTGGACTCTACAGAGGTAACTGCTAAGAACGTAGACAAAAAAAAGTATATATTTTCTACTGCTGACCTGAGTCTGTTTAAATGGAGTACTTCCACGGCTAGCATTACCAGAGTGTCTTAATTCCGCATAGTCTAATGTATTTATCCTCAACGTACCTGTGTTGTCCCCATAATAAAGATGACACACTAAAGTGTTGAGAGAGTGGTTTCTCTTCATTTTCATCAATCATGTGAATTCTCAGGAAGAAAAAGCTCCGGTTCAAATGTTTGTTGGCTGCACTTTCCCAGCTGCAAAATCCAGCACTATCAATCACCCCTTGTAAACACGCATAAAAGCTTCAGTCACCTGCCTCAGGGCGTTCACACCTGATCAAAGCCGTGCCTGATTTGTATGCTCTAACGACCCATTCGCGCAGGTGTGAAAGCGGCCTAACTCCTCAAGCACAAGGGGGGATTTAAGACTAGCGCCTCCCCACCCATCGTGCATGTTGCAGGGCTGCATAGGGCACCAGTGTGGCCCTGCAACCTGCACAATGGGTGGGTGATGGGTGGGGAGACGCTGGTCTAAAAGCACCCAAAGCCAGTCTTCTCAATGATTGTCAGTGTCACCTGTATCAATTAAATATTTCACATCTCTAGGCAGTTGTTATAAGATTTTAAATTGCTTTTTAGCATTGCAAAATTTCCATACAGTAAGCATCATAATACAGGACCAAAAAAGCATATATTTTTAAAACCTAGACTCCATTCTGAGAGAGAGGGCCCAATTTCCATTAATCCAGCTTTGAATACAAACACTAAGAATGTAAAAAGGTAAGAGCTCATAAATGCCCTTCCCCAGTGTGCATAAAGTTTCATCATATTCGTGGAACCACTTCACCAAATAGTTACTCAAGGATTAGAGATTTCAGACGAGATTACATCTCCAATCAGAGAGAACAAAACTGTGATACACACTAGTAACTCATATGAACTTCAATAGAATTAGAAAAGCATCTAAGAAGTGATTTCTTTCACCCTCCACTGTGTAGCTCAACAAGCTCCACATCATCTGTATTATGTGATTCAAGGAGGAAATTTCTTCAGGGGGGTCACAGTAGATGAAAGCCACACATGGACCTCAGAGTTGCAGACCAAGGTAAACAAACCATCTGCCATAACATGCCAAGCAGTTGGTAACGGTTGGGTGAACACTGTCTGGTCTGTTAGGTTGCTCTTTGAATTGCAAGTTGCATGGAACATGTCTCCCAACTAATATTGGGAGATGAAATGAATAGTGAAAACGTTACTCAAGGTCATTATCCTCTTGACTGGATTTGAAGGAGAAAGTTTGCATCAGAGCTCCAATGTGGTTCGGTTCGGTACCACCTGCTTCAGTTTGAGATGCGGATTCGTTGGTGTGGTCCCTGTTGAGAGTTTGGTTTGGGATTTGGTCTGTTCATTGGATTGGTCTGGGTTTGGTCCAGTTCATGGTGTGTGAGACTGGGAGTTTAGTTTGAGGTTTCAGTCTGTTGATCGGTCTGGACTGGGCCACTCTGTGGTGTATCTGGTTCGGACTTAGTCTGTTCGCTGGCTCGGTCTGGGAGTCGGATTCGGTCCAGTCTGTGATATGTCTTGTTGGTCTGTCAGGAGGATGCGGAACATACTGAACCAGACTAACTCCCCACCAAACCAACTATACTATTACTACAGCAGTACTAGGCATACGCAGTGCCTTACAGTCGCATAGTTTCAGAGAGGGTTTCCTGCTCAGTGCGCTTATAATCTAATGGACATGGATGAGGGGAAGGAACACACTGGGAAAGACAGACACACACATATACCCATTTTACAGATGGGGATCTGAGGCTAAGAGATTGTAACTTGCTCAAAGCCACCCTGAGTTCATTCAAACCCTGGTTTCCCAGGTTCAAGTCCAGCACCTATCCACTACACCACATTGGCTCCCTAGACCAATGCCCTTAACTGACTTGTACTTAACAGGCCTCACTGCCCCACAGCCCTTTCCCCATGACCTACCCAGTCTGCATTCCTTGTACAGTGCCAGGCCCATCCATATGCTACCTCTTTCTACCAGTGGTGGAGGCAGTGACCCAGCTCTGATGGTATAGAATGACCCACTCTGGCAGTGGTTAACTCCAGCTTACCTGCCTCCCTTGTCCAGAAGGGCCATATTCCTTCAAGGGGAAAGCTGGGTGGTCCTGCCTGAAGTGGAACTGTTGAAAGGTATGCATGGAAAGTCTAGATCTCCTTTAAAGCAATTAAACTGTGGGCCCAGCAAAGTACTCCGGTTCCACTGCACAAAGGAAGCAGGACAACAATATGTATAGATTGGGGTTTGGAATCTGTACCCTCCTGCAGCCCACTGCAAAACTTAGTCCAAAATCTGTATGCTGTGTAGTTTTGGGGGGGAGGGGGGGGGGGGGGGAAATCGTATGGCTTCTTCTCTACTGAAGCTGAAAAAATTAGTGTGTTAGGATTCTCAGGCAGAATGTCAATGGGCACTAGAGGGGCAGGTCTATTAAGGCTTTTTTATTTAAGGGATGTGTGCTTGGGCTAGAGAAAGGAAAAAGAGGGTCCAGCTCCTCGATACCCAATCAACATAGGCAATATAGGGCCACTTGCTCACGTTATGCAGGCCAGCTCTTCTCCTGGTGGAGAATCTCCCTGCCGGGAACCTTACATCGAGCTCTTCACATGGGCGCAGGGTTAAAAGCTCTCGGGCAGCGACCATGTATCTTGTTTTTTGTAAAGCACCAGGTACATCGCTGGCGCTATATAAATGCTAATAAATAAATAAATAATAAAAGCTTCATCAGCTGCATCCAGTGGCTTTTTTTCCCTAATGAATGTCAGGGCTCAAAATCCAACCCTGACATCCATAGGAAAAAAAATCTGCTGGACGCAGCTGATGATGCTTTTATCCCCATACCCACGTACAGAGCTCAGAGTAACCTTCCTGGCTGGTAGATTCCCCGCAGGGAGAATCACCAACCCACATAATGTGGGCAAGTGGCCTATGTCATGGATTCATCCTCTGTCCTTTAGTGCTTACCCTCATTGCTGGTTTCTTCTTCCTGAGCACACTCTTTCAGTGCTTGTGGGTACGGACTAGATCCCGGGGCCAGATCCAAGAACTGGAAAAAGGTCAGAAAAAAACCCAGCCATGGGCTGGATTTGGCCCAGAGCCTGTAGGTTCCCCACCTCTGCTTGAGAAACCCAAAATAGCAGCAGATCTCCCAAAAGGAGGCATAGAAACAAAGAAGGAGGGTATCTGGTCAAACTGTCTTTCCCAAGAGGACTTTGCACTGTGGATATTGAATGAGGAGTGCTGCTGGCTGACTAAAGTGAAGTATTTAGAACCTGGATTCAAATATGGGAAGAGGTTCAGATTGTGTGCGTGTGCGCGTGCACTGTGGCGGGTGCAGGAGGGAATGGGTGGGCGTCTGAGGAAACCGGTGGGTGGGGGTGCATGCATGCTCCCACGTAACATCCATCTCCACCCACGGAGTAACGGGTGCCAATGCTGGATGTTCCATGCATAGAGATGGGTGGGGATCTGGGGGAACGCACCTGCATGCACTGCCCGCCCACCCTCCCATCCCCCCACACCCATTTGAAAAGGGCCTAGTTCTCCTTCTAAGCCAAAACTGGTCACCTGTGCCTAATAGTATCCAGTGCTACACACCTGGGAAAACTAGTGGAAAATCTAATAGCGTAAATGATAGTTAAGGGCCTAACTCTTACCGCAAGTTTCACTGAGCCTTTGAAAACTTTCCCCTCAATATTAAATATATCAATGTGCTCAGAAAATGCCAAAAGAGTTCAACTGTAACCAGGAACAATGAGAGAGACTACAGCGCTCGCTGCAGCACAAATATCTGACAACTGATCGAAATCATGGAGAGAAGGGGGAATGATTACTACTTGCATCATCAGCAAGCAGGTAGCTATGGGCCTGAATCGTCCAAAGATGTGTAAAGCTCGGAGGTCAAGCAACACAAAGCTTTCATAAAAGTCTACTGCACAAAATGTATTCTACTGAGCAAGGAATGGCCTATTTCAGGGAGTCCTCATCCCTGTAGCCTCTGAGCACATCAGTAATTAAATGTATTGGCCTCACAACCTTTCTATGAGGTACGGAAGTACGATGAATTCCACTTTACGGACAGGGAAATATGGCACATGGAAACTAAGCAACCTGCCTGCAGGATCAATTAGGGTGACCTTTGGGAAGGATCATCATCATCCCAGTCACCTCGTGCTAACTGGCTGGGGCTGGGAACAGGGTAAGCAAGCATAGCCCAGCAGCTTCAGTAAGCAGGTTGCCATAGAGCTATCCTGCCTAGAAAAGTCCGAGTCCAGAGCATAGGTATGGGGAAAGAGTGCCTGGAAGTCCCAAGAAAGGGACTGGCAACTTTACAGTAACCAGGGTAATGTTTTCCTGGCACATTATATTAAAAAAAGTACAAATCATAGAATCTTAGAATTGGAAGGTACATCAGAGGCCATCTAGTCCAACCCCCTGCTCAATGCAGGAAATCCACAGCTACGGCATCCCTGACACATGGCCATCCAGTCTCGGTTTGAAAACCTCCAGCTAAGGAGAGCCCACCACATTCTACAAAGGTAAAAGTATTCAAGAACTTTGGTGTTTTGTGAAACTGTAGGGGACCAGGGTCTAGAAGGGTTTAGACGCGGACCTCCATCTGAATTGGCAGGTGGAGGCGGTGGCTAAAGCCGCCTTTCGCCAGTTGTATCTGGTGCAGAGCCTGCGTCCATACATTTCCGGGCCCGACTCGGCCACCCTCACCCATGCCTTCATCACCTCGAGGCTAGACTACTGCAACGTGCTCTACGTGGGGCTTCCCTCGATACTGGTTCTGAGGCTGCAGCTAGTGCAAGAATGTGGCGGCCCGTCGGCGGGAGGATGTAACACCTGTGCTCCGCACTCTGCACTGGCTGCCTATAGCATACTGAGCCAGATTCAAGGTGTTAGTGTTGACTTATAAAGCCCTGCACGGTCTCGGCCCCTCATACCTCAGGGACCACCTCGCCTTCCGCGCCTCAGAGCAATCCCCTTGGTCCGCCGGGGGCGCCTTTCTGGAGGTCCCCTGGGTAAGACACACAATGGAGAGGGCGTTCTCGGTGGCCACGACTTTGGAACTCCCTCACGGAGGAAGCCCGCTAGGTCTTCCCAGGTCGGCTGGCCTTTCGCCAGGCCTGCAAGACCTCGCTGTTCGCCCAGCCCTTTGGAGGGGTGGGAGGGGGGGGGGTTAGTTGGGGTTAAATTGGGGGACTTAAAAAATTGTTGGGGTTTTAAATGTTTTTATTGAATTTTACTGTTATGTTTCTGGTTTTGTAACTGTGGCATGAGGGGGCAGCTGAAAGAAAAAGAAAAAGAAAAAAAGAGCTGACTCGGATTTCCTACTTACAATCACATAGATAGTCTTTGTCAGAGGTGGAACTGAAGACAGGTATACACAGTACCAGTCCACAGGAAGACCATCCTTCCTTAAGTTCAAAGAGTGACAATGTTTAAATGCAGTTTGATATAGCACACACATATGAACACCCAGTGGCAGCACAAAAGATGAATGACTTCACCAGGCAAGGTAAAATCTGGCTGTATAAAGGATCATTTAAGTCCAACCCCTTGCACTGAGGCAGGATACCTCAACTGTCCCAACAGCTGAATTCACCAACAGAAGGAAAGAACATATAATAAAATCTGCCATAAACAGAGATCAAGAGTGACCAGCAGACACCAATGCTTGAATTAATGGTGTGATTTTGTAAAATACACCCGGATGTCTCAGATGAGTGAGCTAGAACCTTCACTGCAGGGAGAGGTAAAAAAACCCTTCAGAGTAAGCTACCAATTTGACCTGGGGGATAATTAATTCACTGATGGCAGAGCTCAGGAGAAGAGGATTTGAATGCGACAATTCTTACGTGCTGAACTTGGCACACCTTAAGAGTCCTTCTTGTGTTCAGAAAACAAGAACTGAGCATCCACTCTGTACAAAATACCAGGCCTATTGCAGGTTGGACATCTCTAAGCAGTCACTTCTGAGCAATGAAGTCAAAAAAGTTTCCAGCCTAAACCATTGGGAACAGCGAAATAATCACAAATCTTTGACACCTGTTTGTGACTCCCTGGCAAGTCACATCTCTTAAATCATCTGTACTTGTTTTAGATGAGTGGAAACCACCTATGTAGGGAGTCCTGCAAGAAAGAGCACAGTGTCTCAAACTGGCTGATTATCTTGGCCGACACCAGAGAGCGTAAAGAGGAAATATACAACAAAAAAGCGACAAAAGTTACATAGCTATTCAAAACACACCACTGGCAATTTCTTCCATTATTACTGACTTTACTTCTCAGGAATGGTATTAGTCACTGTAACAGGGGGTCTTCCAGGGCCAGACAGGATGCTGGGGTATCTTTTAGCAAACCTCTCTGCTACACCTGTTCAGTCCTTGACTCAGCTGTATCCCAAGTGGGGTGCACTATGTGAGGTACCCTGTAGGGGTCCCACCCGTGGCCTCCTACTGCCCCTCACAGCCAAGACCTACGACTCCAGAAGAGTGCATTTTAGTATTTGGGTTTTTCCCGCCTCTAATGTCTTTAAGCCTTTGGGGTTCAATAAAGTCCTCCCTGAGCGTGGTGTTCAGCCACAGAAGGTTGAGACCTTCAGGGCTGCATAGAGGTCTTGGTGGCCAACTTGGATGAATTCCCACCTGGTCTCTGGCTGCCTCCTGTTCCTCCTTGCAGGCTAGGTCAAGGGGTTCCACTGGCAGGTTTCCAGTGAAGGAGAAAGGAGAGAGCTCAGTCAGAAGCTCCTTCCACCATGGCCACCCTCTAAGACTAAGCTCAGACCTCTTTATAGGCCTGAGCATGCTCAGTTTCACACAGTCCACTGAGCATGTCAGAGGACTTAGAGCAAATCCCCGTTTTCTAGCCTCACTGGGCATGCTCCAGAACTTGGAGGGAGGAAAGGGTTTTGGAGCCTAATTGGGCATGCTCCAC
The DNA here is from genome assembly GCA_003113815.1 of Sphenodon punctatus. Lineage (NCBI taxonomy): Eukaryota > Metazoa > Chordata > Lepidosauria > Sphenodontia > Sphenodontidae > Sphenodon > Sphenodon punctatus. Next base: position 97,680 of record QEPC01010671.1, read on the forward strand.
AGCTGCCTGTCTAGCCTAGGGCTGTTGGGCTCCACAGTAATAGGGGCTTTCTGGATGCAGGGAAGCCACCCTATTTCAGTCACCACGGAAATGATGTCATGGAAACATTCTCACGGATGGAGTTCAAAAACAATATACAAAAAGTATAAAATTGGATCATATAATGGTTTGAGTTACCATGGTTTGTGGAATATAGGATTTTTTGTGATATCATCAAGTGTGGTATAAAATTTATTGTACACTCGATAGAGAGTACATCAGAAATATTGTGATTTACAGCTATCTGATAGAATGAAGACAGGCAAATTAAACACTAATAGGATTTTGAATGGCTGTTATGTATATGTTACTACCAGCCTCTTGGTGCATTTGTACTCCTTCTGAAAGAGAATTAAATCCTGTACACCTTTGATGATATGAAGTAGACTGCACACACTGGGTATGATATGAAGTAAATTGCACACATTGGATGAATTCCCACCTGGTCTCTGGCTGCTTAAATCCTTCCTAAAGTCATCACCATTTAGAAAATGGCCATTTTCTGCACAGATGCAACTGCAGGGGGTTAGAAATATCAAGACTTCTTCTCTATTGAAGCTGAAAAATTGATATGTTAGGATTCTCAGGCAGAATGCCAACGGGCACTGGAGGGGCAGGTTCTCCTTAAAAGTCTATAAGGCTTCTTTTTTGTTTTTCTTTTCTGTTTTTTTACTTTTGTGAAAAAGACTTCCAATTCCCACAGTATGCATGTCATTTGTTCCCAAGAGTTTGACTGCAGGAGCCCATTTTAAGACTTCAATATAACCCTGTGACCAGAGACAGCAACAAAGTCATGCAAAATACAGCAAATATCAATTGGAACCATAACTGAGCCTTCAGATGGGATGACCCCACTTGAGGTCTTGATCCCTAGTTTGGGAATTTCTTGAAGTACGTGCTGATGTGGCAGGTATCATACTTTCCTTTCTAACTGCTCAGGGAGTTTTGTTCGAGAACTAAAGAAAATTAAGCTAGTTAAGCAATATGATGGAAATGACAGATTAAGCAGCTGTTCTCAGAGGAGAACCCTTCTCTTGACCTTAAGCCTATTCCTGATGCTTTAGATCCTTTTGAATGCATCTTCCTCTTGACTGGTATTGAAGTGTAACTCAGACCTTTGACCTGGAATATTGGGACTATTACTTCTGGAAAGTATTCTGCTTCTTTCAAAACTTCAGTGCTTTCAATCTAGCATATCAGTGCAGCAGTAGTGATGTCGGATATGATAAAAAGCCATTTCTCCAGAAAAAATTAAAGTGACATATAGGTGCTCAAATGCAGAAAGTACACACAACTTTCTCATCCACTTGCAAATACAGAGGAAATAAAGTCCCGGTGAAGCTGTGAGGCAGTGGTTGATTCCAGAGACGAGTGTACCAGTGATATCGGGGTATAGCTTGTCCCCCCTCACATTCCCTATGAACATTGGTTCCCACATGTTTTGCTTACATGCAGGGGTGAGATCACCGCTCCTGAACAAGCGGTTCTGTCTGGAGAGGGATTTTTTTGTTTGTTTGTTTGGGGGGGGTTGGGGGGGCGGACTAGCCCATGTGGGAGGGAGGAGTTGTGCCACACCGAGTCCTATTCTTGGACCCCAGGGCAGCACGGCTCCTCCCTTGCTCCTACATGGGCTTTCTGGCCAGTCTTTCCCAATGGCAGCATCTCTCTTGCTCCCAGTCAGGGGCAGAAACTAAGCCACCCCTTGGTCTGAAAATGGGATCCCGCAGTGGTTGGGGTTGTGATCCCATCTGCAGATGGCATAATCCCCACCTTGGAGTGCTGCTGACCCACACTTTGGGAACCTCCGACTTTGAAGAGAGGACAAGGCTCTTCCTTACTTTTTAAAACTTAGGTTAGAGTTATTTTCTTCACATACTTCTCATGGTTTCACCTAGTGAAAATAACTGGTGTTGCTCTGGTGTTTGCCACTTCTTAAAGGTTTCCAATACAAAATCCAGCTGCTGTACAGCTGCAAAGATACATAGTCACAACCACAATCACCTAGACAACTGGTACTTCTAAGCTACTACTGAATCTTTTGGTTCCCCAAAGTTAAAACCACCATGCAAAACTCAATTCAATAGTTTCAGTATACAGACAGTGTTTTATAATTTCTTAACACGACCTTGCTCCCCCCTACCTCTCTGCCCTGATCTCCCTCTGAACCCCTGTTCCAGCACTATGCTCCTCTTCCATCCCCTCCCTCACCCTCCCACGCCTCCCCTGCTCCCCCAACNTTGCCCCCACCCTCCACACCTTCAAGTCCCTCCTCAAAACCCACCTCTTCCGCTCTGCCCTTCCTAACTCCTGCTAATCATCCCCACCCAGGATTATCCCCCACCTGTTATCTGCAAACTCCCAATTTACTGTAACCAAGCCAAGAACGTGCACCTGAGTTCTCGCATCCTCATGAATGTCGCATCCCTTGTCTCTCCCTCTGTTCCCCCTTCCCTGTCTCTCCTCCCCCTGTCTTTAGATTGTAAGCTTTCGGGCAGGGACCATGTCTATTTTATTCTCTGTAAAGCGCCGGGTACATCGTGGGCGCTATGTATATGCTAATTAATAAATAAATAAATAAAAATAATAATAATAGCAGCAGCTAGAGAGAACAGTATCATTTTATCTGAATTCCTCTGCTAGGCCTGGGGTCATACTGTTTCCATGTGCAAACACCATGTGGCATATCCTGCACTTTGCTGACAGCCAGCAATCTAATAGTAGACTTCTTAAGCCTAAGCAAACAATACTGTAATCCACTGTCAGTCGCACAATAAACAACCGCTCTTCTTCTCTGTTAAAACACACTTTAAAAGATAAACACTCAAGAGGAAATCTGTAGGAAAAAACAAATCATATTCTAGACTCACCTCAACCCTGTCTGCCTATATGTATTTTGATGTCCGGGAGACTAAAGCATACAGGAGTATGAAGTTCAACTTTTTGAGTCAGACAAACTCACACATGCCATTTTGCCTTTTAGCCACACCTCAGAGAATTAATGCAGTTTTGTTGTTGTTGTTGTTTTTAAGGCTGATCAATGAAGGCAAAAATGGCAATTAGATGCCTAGATAGTATTACAAGTCAAAAGGAAATTAGGTACCTAAAACTCATTACTCCTTTGTGAACAACATCTGTTCAGTTCATATCAGGCCCTGGAACCACACAAATAAATTTCACCAAAGATACAAGCATTACTTGCATTGTAACTACAATGAAGCATAATAAATATTATGAACTGAATATATGTAATAGTGACTGAAAATGTAAACATTTTTTCTCTGTACAATTCTGGTTTCTGAAGAACGATTCTGCTGCTAAATGACCTTCATTCTAAAACTCTTAGCAACAGATTATAGTAATCATCTGAAGCACTAGGAGTGGGCAGTGAAAAAGGTATACTTAATATGCATACTAGTTAAATGTTAAGCTAGAAGTGAGCGAACAACACTGGGGAATTTTCAAAATTACAACATGTGCCCAAAAGAGCAATGAAAGCATTTGGCAAGAATGGGAAAAACCGTGAAAATATAATGCTCCTAAATACTACTTATAATGACTTGCCCATGTTTTGGGGAAGATTTAATGTCATCTCTGTGTACCCATTAACATAAAACAGATAACAAATAAATACAGTTTAGCTAGGGAACCTGATAAACAAAGAGACAAAGCATTTTACCTCCAGCAGCTTAGAGTCCCAGTTCAAACAAAATAATGAATACTTCATTAAGAGTTCGTTTGCTCTTGCCAAATTACTCAACCAGAGGACTCTAATGAAAAATGTCCAAGAAGCTCCATTTACTTTATTAAATTCAGACTTCAGCATCAAGGAGGAAGCTAGAACAATTAAGCCTTCAGTTCTGTTATGGTAAAAGACCTCTGGGATTGTTAGGATTTCTTGTTTTTTCTGCCCTTTTTCCTGGTGATGTTGCAATACTAAGGGAAACGTAGCTCTTGGCTTGTACAACTGGCAGTTTATGGTAAGATATTACAGTTATAACATTTATAATGGCCAGAGGTCAAGCTGCCCTTCATATACTATGCTTCGCAAGACTCATCCTTGGAGTCTAAATCTAGAAGTCACATGTAAAGTTAGTTTTAATGTCATGGCTATCATTTAAAGTCCAAAGCAAGGGAATGTCCCTGGTTACAACAGCAATAGAGTTCTGTTTACAATCTTCAAACAAAACAAAGAGACTTGCCACATGGTGTATTTTATGCTCAACACATCCACCTCCCCGTAGGAAACTTTTACTCAGAGCAAACAGATCAACGAACAGCTTAAGAAGTTTGCAATGCAGCTTTCTTAACGTAGTTATGTTCTATGGCATTAGTAATAGATCACTGCAAAAACATTTGGTGTAAAGCTAAAATCTGTACTGTTCGACAGTTTAAGCACTACACTTTACTTAGTGAAATTCTTAAATATCACTTGAGGCAATACCCAAATCCTTACTGCAGGAATACTCCTCCTATTCTCCAGCTCGCAGTTTTGGCATTTAGCTGTGGCAAAATATTAAGCTGTGTGTTGATAGAATGTAGCAGTATCTGAAAACCCCCAGTAAAGACAACACGCTGTAATTGTTATCTTGAGCAAAAAGTGTCAGCACAGCCACCAGGAGTGGAAGCTAAAATATTGGAAGACTTGATGGAAAAGTAATTAATGGAGAGGAAAACTCAATTCATTTCTAAACAAAACATGTCAATTAAGCATAAATCACTGCCAGGACATTATTTTTCTATTCCTTAAACTCTGTCAAACAAACATAACCTACCCTTCACCCAAGAGGCAAATTAATCTGAGTAGGCCAAATGTCATAAATAGATGAATGTGAGTGTGGGATGTAATATCTACAGAATTATAAATCCTTAATGAAATGACAAAATGAACATAATGAAAACTAAACAGAGGGCCTGACAAAGTAAACACTGTGCTTCTCTGTTCTCAGCATGTGAATTAAGCATCCAAACAACTTGTTCAAGTGTATGAAGAAAAGTAAACAAACCAAAGGCTAACCCTATAAGCTTTTTTTTGCTATGGTCTCTTCAGTAATTCGAATACTCAACGATTTGGGGCTGTTAAAGGTGCCTGCTACAGTGTTATTCAGATGATCCCAAAACACTAATTAAAACTTGAACACTTCCACTGATGGTGGAGTTAACAGGTAGGGAAGCCTGCTTTCCCAGGTAGGGAAAAGCTAAAGAGTTTCATGTCAGAATCAGCAATAGAATTAGAGATCCTAAGATTGTTCTTCTTTTCATTGAATGACAGCGACTCCCTGTTCTATTACATCTTCATCTTCCCCGGTTCAGTGTTCTGTTACCTCAAGGATTTCCAACTGTAGGTCGGAACCTCAAATGGGGTCGTGCCATCTGCACATGGGGTCATAATCCCCCTTCATACTTGATACTTTGTATCTTTGTGACTGTCTCATGCCACAAGATTAAGCAGGATCATTGCATTAGAGTGACTGCCACTAGAGCCCTGCTTGCGACAGAAATTTGTGCGTGAGCCCAACTTCACCGGGTCTGACGCAAAACCAGGCACCATGCAGCCAGACCCTTCTAAGCCCAGACCCATTATGTCTGTGTGGCCCCACCTTCCCATGGCGTGCCGTGACATCATGGCACACGGTAAGGAGTTTGGCTGCATCAAGAAAGAGTAGGACTAAGGTGCTCTTGTCCTTTTCCAATGTATGCACCCCTGCAGCAAGCTACGATACTCTAGGGCTTTGAAAAGGGACGGAGTTTCATGCAGCTAAGGAGTCTGGCCTGAGGTGCTTGGACAGAGGCACGCCCAACCCAGTCTGGGTCTGACAGGACCAATCAGGTCCTAGGCTTCTAACGGAGACATTCAAACTGACCTTTCACAATGCCACACCCATACTCCCAACTCCAAATAGCGCTCAGCTCAGCCTTCATTCATTGTAAACAAAAACTTTCAAGACCATTCTGTTGAGAGGGTGACACACTAAATATTGGTGGAGAACAAAGAGCCCCATCCTGGAGGTGTTGGGGAGAAACAGAAGGAGAGACTACAGGGCAAAGTGTCAAACTTTTCACTGCACCCATCTCACAAATGATCATGCTGCAGCAACACTACAACAAAAGAGAAAAGGATAAATGCTGTGTTTGGTTAGGTACATGGGTGTTTTCTGCAATGTATACGTTGCTTTTAGCAATGGACCTGCTTTTAATTTTCCCACACTTGTTAGCCATTTCGTTTATAGCTACGGATTACCATTCCTGCTATATTAGGAAAACTTAGCACTATAGCCTCCCAAAGATCTCCCTGAAATATACATTTCCAATTGCTCTATTTACATTTACAAGGTTGCCTGCAAAAGAGAAATAAAAATGAGAAAACAAAAATGGCGGCCATTGTCTTTGGGCATTAACAAATGGAACAATAGCCCCCTGGATTCTGGGTTCGGCATGTGGAGCCTAGAAGGAGAAGTATATTTATTTGGCACAGGCTTTCACTAAGACCATGACCTACAGGTAAAAATACATAAAAACACAAAATACAAAAAAAGCATAGACAAATTAAATAAAAAATATAAATAATCAATAAGTAGTATTTACATTCCATCACCTTACACCTTTCCCAAATAATTATTGAAATTGTATCAAAGGGTAACTCTATCTTTGCTCCTCAGCCAAAAAGGCAAAAACCGCCACATCATCAAAAAATACAAAATCCTTTTGTTTAAGTAGTCAAATTAACTTTTCATGGTTAAAAAATGCACAACTTTCCTTAACAGAGGTCAAACATTCCTTTATATATTTATATTCAAAACCATAATGAACATTATCCTCAATCACTCCTGCCTGGCAGGGACAAAATCTCAAATGTTTAGGCACATGGCATCTTCTACCCACTAATCTTCTGGGACGGGGTGGGTGGGTGGGTGGGTTAAACAGCGGCCTGCCGCCAGGCAGCACTGCAGGTCGTGTGCCAAAGGGGCCTCGGGCACAGCCCTTAGCAGGGCCGGGGTGGTGGATTCTGTTGGCCTTGCAAGGTGTTGGGGCGGGGGAAAGCAAGTTGGAACTGTGGCTGTTTCTCCTTTTTAGTGGGGCTCAGTCTGTTTGTGGGTAGAGTGGGAGGGTGGGTATTACGTTTTTGTTTAATGGGTTAAAGGGAGATGGCCAACCACCCTGGTGAATGGAGGAGGAAGGGTAGGGACTGAGCTAGAGGGTTTAGCCTCCCCCTGTGAGGGGGGACGCAACCAATAAGGGGGATGGATACACCCCCCTGTGAGAAGTGTGCGCATGGGGTGTTTGGAAGGGGGTCCCCCTCACCTGCCTGGTGAGGCAGCTATGGGGAAGGGGCAGGGGGCCCTGTCAGGGAGGGGGCCACATCCATAGGGGTTGTTATGGGCCAGAGGAGATATGGTCCCTCTGGGGGGGCTTATGTGATCGGGGGCGGGGGGGGGGAAGGCTTAGTGCTGTCCCCCTCATTGCCCCCAGGGCAGGTGAAGTGGTGATTGGGAATGAAAGGATCCCTGGGCGCTTGCTACTGCTGTTAAATGCCAGGATGGTCGCTAATAAGTCCTTTGTGATCCAGGACTTGATCCTAGACCAGGCAGCCGATCTGGTGTGTATCACAGAGACCCCGCTGGACAAGGAGTCAAGGCCTATTTCGGCTGACCTTATTTCAGCCGGGTACATCATGCAGCATCAGCCGCGGCTGGAGGTACGAAGGTGGGGCAGCGTAGCCATTGTTTTTAGGGACACTTGGTCCATGCGGAGATATCCAGTGCAAACGCCACCAGGAATAGAGGGCCTCCACCTTGTGGTTGATTTGGCCCAGGGAGACAGACTGGGGTTGTTGCTTGTATACTGTGTACCTTCCTGTACGGAAGCATCTCTACTTGCTCTAGCTGACCTGGTGTTGGAGGTGGTATTGCAGTCCTCAAGGCTATTGGTCTTAGGAGATTTCAATATTCATGTCGATACCAGTATTACAGGGGCGGAACAAGAGTTCATGGCTGCCATAGCAACTATGGGCCTGTCCCAAGCGGTATCTGGCCCAACTCATGGGGGGGGGGGGGGGAAGATACTCTGGATACAGTATTTTGCACTGGCCTTGGGGTGTGTGTGTGTCTGTTAGTGGGGATATGTCATCTGTGCCCTTGTCATGGACAAACCATTATCTCCTACGGGCCAGTCTCCCGGAACATGTCTGCCCCTGGTAAAGTGTGGAACCCATTCATATGGCTTGCCGCCAAAGACTAATGGAACCAGAGCAGTTCCAGAAGGCTCTGGAGGAAATACTTTCTGATCTCTATAGCCGACCGCTCGATGACCTCATTGCTTTATGGAACATCTTGCTGTCTGAGACCATTATTATTAAATGCTAATGCTAATAATAATAATAAAAAATTCACTCCTATCCACCACAATTTCGACACTGCACTTGATGCAGTAAGTATACCTGAGGTTATGAATGTCCCGCCTGGTTCGGTTTTGTGGGATCAGTTTCAGTAAGTGTCATCCACTGATGCGGTGGAGATGCTGGGGACTGGGAGGACCACAGCTTGCGAACTAAATCATAAAACTCCCCGTCAAACAAGCACCTTTTGTACCCCGTCTCTTGCATCTTCTGAATTACCATGCAGTTGAGGCAGAAAGCAATCAGTTGTTTTTGCATGTTGTCAACCCAGTTTCTCACATCCGTAGCTCACAGTGATGTATGGACAGGTAGAAGAACACAGTTTTATTGGGGTCTCACCCAGCAAGGTGTTGGAAATCCCTCTCAATTCGCTTAACGCCCCCAGTGAAAAATGCACTTCTCGTACACCCTCCCCCCGACCCAGCATCTTTTGCATTACCTTACAGTTGAGGTAGAAAAAGTCTCTGCTTGCGAGGGCGCTCTGCACCTCTTGACGTGTCCAAACCTCATACAGGGCAACAAGCTCTCCCTCCTTCAGTCAAGCTGGTTCACATTCCCTGTACCCAGAGTCACTTTTGGCAGCTAAGAGATTTATTTCTGCAATCCAATCGAGGTACTCCTGGTGGCCCCGCAGGTATCCTCTCACTGTCATCACAGCAATGATCAGGAAAAACAGCTGGGAAGGTTCAGCCTCCGTTAGTGACGGCCCTTCTTCTGGCAGTGCACAATGTCCATAAAAATCATGGTCTCATTTGCATCCCACACTGTCATCTTACCCAGGTTTCCCACTCTTCCATTCTTCTGAACTTGAAACTGCAGCAGGATGGCAAGGTGCCTGCACTTTATCATGTACACATAGAACCCCATTGTGTGCATGTGCCCCCCTATGAGCATGTAGGCTGTCTTGGAGGATGGGGCTGACCTTTACCTCTGCACATCAGACCTTTACCAAGTGTCAGCAAAGGTCAGGGTATCCATCACCTCACCCCACCCCACCTTCTCTGGGCCCTGCACCCTGGGTGGTCACAGCACCCACAGACAAAAGTCAAAGCCATTGGGCTTTCCTGAGCAGACAACCTGCAGCAATAGCTTTCTATGGTGTTATGACCCCACATGCTCATCACAAGCAAAAACTATTACTTTCAAAAGTTAAACAATTATATGAATTACTTTTAACCAAAGCTCAGACAATCCATAGAGTTACTTTTAACCAAAGCTCTGCTTCCACATACATTCCGAGCACAATGTCCTTCATTGCCTTGCAAATCCCCCCCACGTGCTCATTTCTTAACATTCAATGGTTCCCCCAATTAAAAAATGCCATGCTTCCATGGTGCTAACCATTTTTAGATGAGTTAGCATGTTCAACTACGTGCTTGTGACAGAAATGTCTATGAGTTTAATAGCCAGCACACACACACCTTAAGCTTTGTAAAAACATTTTTAATCAATAGCAGCCAGTAACAACTCATGCGCACTTGGCATTCAGCTGGTCTTGTGAGGGCACATGACCAATAGTGTCCAGTAGTTGCTCATGTGCAACTCGCAGCCAATCTTAGCTAAGCAGCCACCCAGTTCTTTAAGCTGGTCAAAACATTTGGCACATGGTCTGCAGAGTACACAGAAGCTGGTAAACCACAGCCATGGAGACATGCTGAGAACTTCATGGTGCTCATCATCATGCTCCAGGCCTTCATTACTGCTGCTGAGCAGAACCTTTGAGTGATCCAACAGATCCAAGCCTTCTACTGTCTTTCTGCCTTCATATTTACACCACACCAGACAGGCTATTGCTCGATCTGTGTCCGGGATAGCAGGACACACCACACAGCATAGACGGCTGCTGCTTTGGTGCTGGGCACTTTCCTACCTCTGGCGACAATGGACCGTGCTGGGGAGGATTGAAGCCATGCAAAGGAAGCTGTTGTGCACTCAGAAGTACCTGTTGGAGATGCGGTTTCAATCACCAAAGCCCTGTGCATGGCTGTACTAACCAAGAGGCTTGCCTGGGTGAAACAGACCAGTGGGAGAACGTGCTGTCATCGGGGAGAAATGCTGAGTGGGTTGCCAACTTCAAAATGCCCCTTCGCTTTGTCCTGCAGATAGCGGAGATCCTCAGGCCATGAATCGAGAAACAGAACATGGTGATGTGGTCACCAGTGGAGAAGCATGTGGGCCATCACCATCTAGCAGCTCACCATTCCAGATTCCTGGCGCTCAGTTGCTTGGCAATTTGGCGTTGGAACCTCCATGGTGGACACTATACTCATGGAGGTTTGCACCACAATTTTGGAAGTGCTGCTGGACTGGGTGGTGCAGTTAACTGACCCCGCAGAGGTAACGGAGGGATTTTGGCATGAGAGGTTCCTGAACTGCATAGGAGTGATCAATGTGAGCCACATCACTATCAACTGTCCACTCAGTAGCAACTACTTGAACCACATGGGGTTTTTCTCCACGGTTCTCTAGGGCATAGTGGATATGCCTGGTTTGTGGATGTGTTGGCCAGGTGGTCAGGGAAGAACCGTGACACCCACATCTTTCATCAGTCCTCCTTTCTTTAGCTGCATGTACAATTAAGAACTTCAAGGGGCCTCATTGAGGGGGTGCTCATGAGGCTTGTTGTTCTTGGGGACCCTGTCTACTCACTGAAACCATGGCTTATGAAGACCTACAGCATTGCCAATACACCGAAGCAACATTGCTTTAACCAACAGCTCAGCACCACGCACTCTGTTGTGGAGAGAGCTTTCAAACTTTTAAAACAGCGCAGGAGATCAGTTGCGGCCTGAACTGATTTCCAGCTAGAGCCTGTGCTGCTTCTAACCACTGCTGCCTGTGTTCTCCACAGCATCTGCAAAGGCCAGCAGGGCTGCATTGGCTAGCTCCCCACCAGTTAGCTCAGGCAAGCCAGTGTCCCTTTTCTGAGAACAGCTAAAGAGAGTGGAGCAGCACACAGCCAGAGAGATCTAGCAAGTCTTGTGCTGGCACATCAACTGCAATGCTAGCCAAAACACCCACCATCAGTGACGGCTTAATGAGCATAGATGAGCTGTTTCCAATTATCTTTGTGTGTTAATCAATCTTTTTAAAATGTTGTGTGTGTGTGTGTCTCTGTTTTCTCCTCTGGCTCATGCAGTCCCCCCACCCCACCCTGGGATGGCATCCTTTTCCTCCTTGGGCTCCCATACCCATCTCATGCTATTCCCTGCCCTTTCCATGTGTGTTCCTATTGGCATTTGTGGGCTAACCAGCTGCAGGCATGAACCTCTGTGTTTTCTTATCGGTATTTGCAGGCTAGCTAGCTCTCAGAATAGCAATAGGAAGTGCAGAGCGAAGGGGGCATAGGCATGCTGCCAGCTACTATGCCCCTCATCCTCAAAAAAGTGCAAGTGCTTTCAAATCCCAGTCCCCAAAGTAACTTATCACTATGCCATACTGCTGCTCTCCATAGCCCTCATATGTAAGAGGACTCTGCACCCCCTGTTTTTGGCACACCCCTACACCCTTCCCTTCCAACCCCCAACCCCGAAAGCAGCTTACTGCTGTGTCATATCGCCATTCTTCAAAGCCCACCCCCCCCATCCCCTAAACTTCCCACCTTAAAAATTAAAAACTTCATTTAACAAATACATTTTATTGCAGGTACCCTGCCTTGAATCAGACCCATGTGGAAGGGTCTTTTTAAATCTAAGTATGTTATAACATTCACAAATATCTCTATCGTAGTTTCTACTTGGAAATCTGTGAGGTTGCTCCTTAGTTATGGAATACAGCGCGCTAGAGTTTATGTGAGCCCCCTTTTGATGAAATCTATTGGATTTTTAGATCAGCAAGATACAGAGAAGATCAAGTTTAGGGACGGTTTTAACAAAATACATTCAGGTACATCGAGTCCAAGATCAAAATTTCCTGAACTGGAAAGGCCTCCTGTTTCCATTGCTGACAGTTATATGCAAAAGTTAGGGCAGGGGGGCAAACGAACAGTTAATAAGAAAGGAATTAATATTCTTAATTCTGGTATTTCCAAGGAGAGGACTGATTGTTTTCCAGTAGGGACCAAGGGTACAGGTAATTTAACTGTTTCCTGAAAGGGTGAAGGGGAGGGCGAGCAAATGCAGGTATTGGAAGGTGGAGAAGATATACCAAGGCGCAGAGAGATTATTGAAATCTTAACTGGGAAACACTCAGTCTCAGGTACAACATTAATTAGCCCTATTAGTAAGACACCCGATTTTTCCTATGGTGGCCTTTTGGGTAATGCAGATTCAGCTAAGAGCCCTTTAGGCCACACAGATTCTGTTTTGGGCCCCTATGAGTTGGAATTGCTAGATTCTTTCCCTTCAAGGCCTTATGAAGAACACGCGATCATTCTTACAAAAATTACTACATTACAGCAGAAAATTCAGGATTTGGTTCTATCTAGCTATGGGATCCCTCCTGAGATAGGGGTTAGGCTGGAAGCCCCCAAGGAGGACCACGCTTTAATAGGAAGGGGGGTGGGGAAGAGACTCTTGGGGGAGTATCCTCTAGGAGTTTATGCTCCAGTATAGTGCCCATAAAAAGTTGGATTTGGGGAAATGTAGGGAAACATGATTCCCTACATAGGAGAAATTCCTTCCCAAGGTGATGAATCAGCAAGTGTCCCAGTACAACAGCACACAGAGAGGAATGCAACAATGTAACCCTGGTATTTCTATAAATGAGCAAGCTATTGCATCCCCTTTAGGGCGTGATTTAGTTAATAAAAGGAGATCACAGCAGTCCGAGGTGAATGACTGGGAACCATCTGGTGATAAGCTAGACTGGTCTATCCTGGCCTCTCCTCAGGAATCAAAGACTGGGGCTGAAAGTCTTAGAACACCTGGAGCTATAGAAGCCGGGAATTGTAATATGCTCCTCCCTCCAGAGATTGGAGGTGAGCATGAGCTGGGACATCTAGATCCAGAAATGCCACCAAGGATTAAATCCAAAGTAGAGTGACTAACCATCTCAGGTCCTCTTAGTGGCTGTTCTATATGGTCATGGAACATAGCTGGCTGGAAGGCAAAGATGGCAGATAAAGCATGTATACATTTTTTTGACAGTTTCGATATAGTATGTCTGCAAGAAACCTGTTTGGTAGGAGATCTGCAGTTATAGGGATTTAGGACACATTCTGTAAATGCAATCCCTCCGGCTAGTAAGGGCCACCCATCGGGAGGCCTAGCATGTCTGATTAAGACTAAAATGATATGTGGTATTAGCAAAATAGATGACTGTCCAAAGTTCTCTTGCGGAATTTTGTTACAATTCGACACCTTTTCTCTTTTGGTATTTAATTTTTATATTCTCCCAGGATCTGGACAGATAAAGGAGGAACACCTGTGGGGTATGTTGCTTAGTTTTTTGGAGGATATAATAATTAAATATTCTACAGCTTATATATAAACTATGGGGGATTTTAATGCCCGGTTGGGTATTAACGATGATCAACTAGCTCAGGCAAGAGGGCATATGATGGACGATGTTCAATCAACACTTATAGAGAGGTCTTCAAAAGACAAGGGTATAAATAAAGCAGGTATAGCTCTGTACCAGCTAAAATGTTGTATTTTAAATGGCAGGACTTTTGGAGATATCCCAGGAGCTTATACCTTCTATTTGGCAAGGGGCTGCAGCACTATAGATTATGCTGCAGTCTCTCTAAACCTTCTTCCATGTGTCAAAATTTTTTATATAGGTCTTCAGCCAGACAGCGTCCACCTTCCACTTCACCTTGTGTTAGAGTCTCCTATTAGCCTGTTGAAAGAGGAGGAAAGTTATATTTCTCCAGCGAATGGGAGGGGTCGAACTAGAAGACACTGGGATGAAGGGACTAGGGCTCTTCTGGAATCTTATTTTTTGTCCCCTGAAGGGGAAGGTCTGAGATCCAGTTTGTCCAAACCTACGGGAGGAATTAATGCGGTGAGTCTTTATGAAAAATTAGTGATCCAGCCGATACCTCTTCTATCTGTTCCAGAACAGGGTGTGATGAAAAGTTCATTAAGAAATAGGTGGTTTGATGGTGACTGTAGACGACGGAGAACTAAATTACGTATCCAGTTATGAAAACTGCATATGGAAACTATTACCCACGTAGAGTTTTCTCAGACACGAGTAGCGTATAGGAAGTTACTTAAAGTAAAAAGAATGGCTTATTATAAGAGTTGCTGGGATAAATTGGTGAAAGCTTCGAAGGATCCAACTGGCACTCTCTTTTGGTGAACATTAGGGAGGCTCTGTGGGGGCCTAGGAATAAACAATCTCCCCCGGTTTCAGAACAATGGACCTTGTATTTTCAAGGAATATTTGCAGGTTCTATTTTAACTTCTTTGGACCTGGATGGTTCTTTAGGTCCACGTTCTATTAATTAGCTGGACTCTACATGGCCCCCAGTATTAGAGTCTGATATATTAACTTTAATTGAGGGTAAGGCCCCGGGTGTAGATTTTATTCCCCCTGATCTTTTCAAGGCCTTTTCAACACGGTGGGCGGCTCCTCTGGCTACAGTATTTACTGAAATTAACAACACAGGCGTATTACAAGAGGATTAGGCTCATGCTATCCTGATTTTTTAAAAAGAGGAGAAGACTAATCCCGGAAATTATAGGTCAATTAGCCTGCTGAATGTAGCCAGTAAATTGTATTCTAAATATTTGTTATCAAAGCTGGAAGCCTGGGTGGAATCCTCCCATATATTATGCTGTGAGCAAATAGGTTTTAGAGTTGGAAGTCATCCCACAAAACAGGACAAGGCGGGGCTTCTACTGCCTCTGGTTCACCCACTGCTAAAAGTGTTGTGTCAAAACTGTGGTGGATCTGAGCGATTTTATCTGGAAGTCCACAAACCAATCACAGCGGGCATTCGATTACTCTAAATCCAGGTGGAGGGGGGCCGGATTGACTAGCCCCCTCACCACCTGGAAAAGCTCCATCTGGCGTGACTTAGCAGATGCAATGAGGGCAGCAAAGACGATTTTCTTTGCTGCCCACACCGCCACGGCATAGGTACGTAACCAGACTCTATGCCGCAACTGGTCAACTTCAGCACACGAGTGACGCCACCGTCACCCTTCCCGCTTCATCTGCCACAACTCCTCCGTATACCACGGGGACCTGCGCTGTCGGTGGTTCGGGAGCTGACGCCTGGGAGCCACCCAGTCAATGGCCTCCACCAACATGGAATTCCACATGGTCACGAGGTCATTGAGTGAGCAGTCATCGAGATCAGAGGATACATCCCCTAGAGCAGTCTGGAACCTTCTAGGTTCCATAAGCCATCAGGGGCGAACCATCCTAATTGGTTCTGCACCCTCCTGGGGGCGGACATGCACCAGGCTACCTGCCCAGAGGAGATAATGATCCATCCATGACAAGGGTTCTGCTGACACCTCCCCAACCAATGGATCCCCCGCCTCAAGGCCAGTGCAAAACATCATGTCTAGGGTATGTCCCCGAATGTGTGTGGGGGCCACCATCCTCTGAGACAGGCCCACTGTTGCCATGAACTCACGTTCTGCTCCTCCAAGACTGACGTCGGCATGGATGTTGAAGTCCCCCAGAACTATCGCCCTGGGAGACCGCAAGACCACCCCCGACACAAGCTCAGTCAGTGCAGATAGGGAAGCTGCCGTACAGGTGGGTGCCCGGTATATCAGCAGTATCCCTAATCTGTCTCCGGCCAAATTCAACACCAAATGCAGGCCCTCTATCCCCTAGGTGAAATTGAAACTATTGTCCACATCTTATTAAACTGTGAGATGTATATGGACATTAGGAAAAAATATCTTGCACAAATATTAGAGACCCTTCCAGGGAGGGATGATGAATTTTATTAGTGTTATTTATTATCTGATAAATCTGATAAAATCATAAAGTCAGCAGTGAAGTTTTTCTACATGGCTAATATTAGGAGGAAAGCTCTGGATAAAGATATGCTTCGGCTACAGATTTTATTAATGTATATGGTCTGATCATATTTGTATTTTATTATTTAATTTTTTTTATGACTTATGACTGTAAAAGGAATTGCAATAGTTTGTGCTACAAAATAAAGTTTTAAGAAAAAATAAATAACTGAAGAAAAATGTGTAAACCCCCAAATGGTTACAACTATTTCTTCTGCCTGCGACTTTTGGGGGCAGCCAGGTGTGCTCTCTTGGATGGAGGGACTGGTGGGAGGACATTTTATTCATCCTTCTCCCATGGACCTGCCTCTGGAGAGGTGTTCATGGGAGGCATGTGGGAAAGACTGGCGGGTAGGGGTGGGAGGTGTGTCTGGCCCAGAAATTGTTCACCAGTTTAACTGCAGCATGAAGAGGGCTAGGGTGCTTTCCTTGGGGAGTGGATTGATGGAGAAATCAGGGTGGGCAGGTGGGTTCCACATGGTGGGGCGTGAACAGCCCAATAGGGGTTGAGATATGCCACCTGCCCCCAAGCAACAATGTTCACAGTCATGGCAGCAACATGCTCAAGCAGGGAGGTCCAGAGATGAACGAACTGGGAGAGGTGGCTTTGTTTCTGTGCCCACATCTTGAAGATCTCCTTGCTTGCCCACTTGATCACGCTGTCTGACTGCTGAAAGTTAGTGCCCGTACTCCCAACAGCAGTCCAGGTGGGCCTCGGCAGCAAAAGCCTTGCACTCTGCCACACTAGCTGTCTATGCACCCTGGTGATGCTGTTTATAGCATCCCAGATCTTGTCTGCCCGCCATGTGGTCTCCTCAAACAGTTCCCTTGCCAAATTCGCCCTGTACTGCTGGTTGCAGTCCTGCAGGTCCCATTTCCACTTGTGGCTGGAGGTTCTGTTTAAGCTGGTTGTGCTGGCAGACCTGAAGCAGAAATGAGTACCTGGCCTATGCGGCTGCTGGGGCAGTTGTTAGGCAGGATCCCAGCATCACACCGTTTCTCCTCCAGTAATAATCACTGTAGAGAAGTGAAAACATATAGAGATCAAGCACCACCATTTGTGCCATCTCCTCCTGCCCCCGTATGCCATTTTGGCTTCTGCTCCCATGCCAGCCTGCCATGGTGCCTTGCCACCCACTTCCCACGCCTACCATTCCCATCTTGTGGAACAGTTTCCTGGGGATTTTCCTGCTCCTCCTCCATGTTCTCCTGGCTACCTGCCAAAACAGTAAAGAAAATATCCTGCATAATTAGATAACAAATAGAAGTCTTTATCATGCAGCTGTGTAAACACCCTGCCCCTCAACCCCAGATGCATTAACGTACCATTCTCCTCTGCCTCCTCTACAAAGGTGGCATCCAGATCCTCAACAAGAACCACCAGTGGCTCCTCAAACAAAGGCTGGCTCTTGAGCTCAAGGGGATACACCGCACAAGAATGATGGCGACCATGTCTGCATTGACGTGCACTGGCTCCGGGACGGGGATGGGCATAGAGAAATCTCTTCCACTGGTGGTTGCAGGTTTCATGAGGAGAACAGTTGCAGTGGGAGAGCCATATCCACTTGCTTTTGGTTCTTGGCAAAGGCACAACCATACAGGTGGGATGCAACGATGGCTCCATCCACGAATAGGAACCTTTCTAAGAGCTTGTAGCACAGAGATGTTTGACTCCCACAGCTGGAGGCAAAGCTGTTATCCTGAACCTCCTGGTACCCTCTCAAGTCCTTGGCCCACTGGTGCCACTCGTTCCTGTCCCCAGTACAGCCCTGTTGCACCATTTGGACTGAAATTCCTGGAATACCAACTCATTCCTATAGAACTTCACCAGGGCATATTGGACCGGAATGCTCTAGTTTTTCCCCCCAAGACTTTATGGTGCTGGTGGTCCCGTACACGCGCAAGGCTGCATGCAACTAAATTGATGGGAAACACACACATAGGTGTACATTAGTCCATGCGGCAGGTTCCAGAACTTCACTGTGAGTGGGAGCTGCATGTCCAATAGCTGGCAGGTGAATGGCCAGTGGGGTGAATATCTAATAAGAAGGCAGGTGGACACCCACATGGTGTGGGCTACTGCCTTGTTTGTTAACACCCTGAGTCTCCAGCCACAGCTAGAGAACTTAAACCTCTTCACCTCACTGCCATGACTTCCAATTTCTTTAAAACTTCTGAAAAATCCTACAATGGTTTCTCTGGAAGCCTTAGTACTTCAATTTTAGGAACTGGAAACATATTTGAGGGGTTTAACAAATTCATTCACTTTCAGCTCAGGTTTTACAGAATAAATGAGAATAGAAGAATTATGGAACTTTACAGAAAAGGCATATATAAATCAAAATCTAAATAATCCATAGGTGTATTAATAAAAATAATTCCTTTAAAATCTATTTTTTCGTCTACCAAAGCATCATATACAAGGATTTTGGGAATTTCCCAATGTTACCAAGGGAGAAGGATTTTTTTTAATTTTTTTTATAAAAAGAAATACTCTGTTTCAATCTACTTCTCAAGTTGATCAAGGTATTCCACATAGCAGAATAAAACTCACTGCCAACTAAATCTACAGATCAAGTTTTCCTTTTGTAAGAAAACGATAGCTTTTCAATTGGCCGCAACTAGAAAAAGAATTATGTAGCAAGCCTGGAATAGAAAAGAGAAACTTTTATATTCTCATAAGATCCATATCTTTCGAGGGCCACATTGGATGGAAATTGGAAACTATTCGTAATTTTAAAACTTAAAGAAATAAATTATATTTTTCATCAGTTCTGCATTGTACAGTGCCATGCATGTTGAAAGACAATACAGCATACTTTTTTTGATTATGACAACTGTAAAAGGACCCTCTGATCTCTCAAGTGTAGTAAAGAGACCATTATGATGGCCTTGAAAGTGAATTAAAGATGTTGAACTCTAATGCAATTTGATGTCCTGTGAGTTGCAGACTTATCTTTTTTTTTAAAAAGAAAAACAAAAAACCTTTTGTACTGTTGATTGCAGTACTAAATACTTCAGTTTTCCAATAAGGCTGATGATTATAATTTCTACATGTGAGGCTGGGTACGTCTGGTTAAATGAGAGTATGATCTTTTAAAAGATATATTCACTGCCTTTCTATGAAAAACATCTACTTCATGATGTTTGGTGACCTTAAAACAGCACTCTTAAGGATTTTATATACAATTGCTGTGAAATTATTTTCAATATTCATTAACCAAAAGGTCACAAAGAACAGAAGTTTAATCTTAGGGGAAGTGACCATAAAGAGCAAGATGAAACATTCTTTAATCTTTCTAGCAGGAGCAACCAATATTAGAGCTCTTTCCAAGAAGAGGGGGAAACACTTTCTATGTTAAATGTAGCCTTGAGGCATAACATGGATCAAACTAGCCACCAGGTTTAAGAGGGTCATTAGCTTTCTCACCAGTCCAAAAATAAAATCACAAAAGCAGTTAGCAGAAGTATAATGGTGGTTATTCTGTAAACCCAAGGGTGTATTTATTACTGCACTACAGTGCTGGGGACAAGTTTTAAAAAAACCTCAAGCAAATTTCTTCCACTCTTTCCAGGATGGTTTCATTTGCACATGGGGAGTGCTTTTTAAAAAAATGGTCAGAGACAGCTGTGATCCTAGTGCTTAGCCACAAATCATTTAATACTGCTTGCAGTATCAAAAGGCACAGCAAAACAGTGTCAGGAACTAGGAAGGAGAGCAATTTGTGTTTCTAAATAGGAGATTTCCCCCTGTCCGCCAGCCCGCCTAATCCGGCAAGGCTTTAGAGGACCTGGGGGCTTTGCACCACCCCTTTCCTTAAAATGAAGAAGGCGTGCACACAGCAGTGGCCTGGCCACCGCAGGGCCACAGGCAACGAGACGCATTGCCATGGCAATCCCTTGGGAGCGGGCGCAAGGGGCAGTCTCACATTGCGAGACTTGCCAGGCGCCATTTTGAGTTACCCACCCGAGCCTCAGTAGGTTTGGGTGGCGCCAACAGAAGGGAGCACCCACCCAGAAGAGTGTCACTGTGGGCACAAGCTGGTTGTTCTTCATGGGGGCCAGGAAAGAATTTTTTGCTATCAAGTCAGATTGGCCTCCAGATTGGATGGTTTTTTCACCTTCCTCACACTGCATTCACAAGTAGCAGGAGTAAGTAATCTGCTTCAATAAGAGTTGAGATATATTTGTCATGCTCTTAAGCAGGGGTCCAGGTAAGGCATAGGATAGTAAGGATTAAAATCAAGAAGAAACAGAAGAATTAAAACCAAGACATCTCCTTAAGAGATGAGGCTGTGGAAGGAAGCAAGAGCAAGAGCAGTCAGGTTCCTTCCAAGGCCCAGGAGAAAGGAGTGAGCCATACACTCGAGGACAGGGGTGGTCCCAAGTGGGCCACTGCCTTCTCTCCTGCTTCGAGTCATTACAAAGCTATGACACCTTCGCAACCCGCCGGCTAGATGGCATAACTTAAGGTAGCAGTGAGGAAACATAAGGCAGCCTCCACAAGTTTAAGTTAAGGATAGATAGGACTCGGCCCAGAAGGAATCAGACTTCCCGCATTCAATCAAATTTGAATAAAGAGTGCGGTCTTTTAAATTCCAACCGTGTGCGCGTCGTCTTTCAGGGTACATGGCAATCATACTTGGTTTACCTAATACCACCAGGATCAGAATCAACAACTGGAGAGATATGCATCTCCATTTAATATCAAATGGGAAGCCCCCATCATCATCTCTCTCACTGAATTGTTAAAGCTATCTCATACCACCCAAGACCTTTACTTATGCAAGATAATCTCTTCAAGTCCCTTGTGGAATATTCTGATGTGCAGACAGACAATAGTTTGCAAAGGAAGTTCCTATGTTTATCAAAAATTCTGTTTAACCCAAAGTATTAGTATCCCCAAAGCCCTGTTTATTCCAAAATATTAATATCCCATTTATCCAAACAAAAAGAATAAGGGATTTCTCTAAAGTAATACTACACTAAGAAATCTACAAGTCTAATTATATTCTGCTGTTTACATCATACCAGTAACAGAAGATAGAGAAATTAATGCTCTTTAAATCTGTGTGTATGCTTAATCCTAGACACAAAATTAAGTGCATTAAAAAGAAACCATATGGTCAACGTGACCATAAGCATACTTCAATTTGGATTAAGAGTTTAGTATAAAACCTCTAATATGCAGTGAGCCTTTACACAGACGAATGCAGCCACACAGTGCCAGGCAAGGAATGTTGAAATTTTCTCTTTACCTTCCTCGACTGGCAGGGCTTAAATTCTAGGTATTAATTTTACTTACATTTTCTTATTTGCTCCTTTGACATTCTACTCTGACACAGCATACTAAATCTACACCAACCTGACAGCGACGGATGGCTCTGCTAGTAAACAAGTCTGGGCTACCACAAATTTCTTTTTCCTCCATTGGAATGATCTGGAATTCAGGCCATTGTCATAAAACATTATCCAGCCCTTGTAGGCGGCCCATGTTGAGACATAAAACAAGGTCATGCTCACAGCAAAACAGATGTATAAGCAAACACTGGAGAGTATTTAGGGACTAAAGGGACGCAAGGGAGTAGTATGAGGGGAGACTTGATAGGTTGGGGCTCTTCAGTTTGGAAAAGAGACGGTTCAGAAGAGATATGATAGAGATCTATAAAATCATGAGTGGTGTGGAACTTGTAAAACAGGGAACTGTTATTTACCCTCTCAACTAGTACTAAAACTAGGGAACGCTCCATGAAACGCACAGGTGGCAGAGTAAAAACAAACAAAAGAAAGTATTTTTTCACTCAGCATACAATTAGGTTGTGGAATTACTGCCAGAGGTGGTGGTCAAGGCCAGCAGCATAGCGGAGTTTGAGAGAGATTTGGACAAGTTTCTGGAAGATTGGTCCATTGGCAGCTATTCGCCAGATAGGATTGGGGAACAAAACCCTTTACTGTCGGGAGCCTGGGAATGACCCACAGGGAATGGATAGCATGGTGACCTGTTGGGTGCTTCTCCCAGGCCCCCATGATTGGTCACTGTCCGAGACAGGATGCTGGGCTCGATGGACCGTTGGTCTGACCCAGTATGGCACTTCTTATGTTCTTACTAGGTTCATTTCCTCTCCCCTGCCCCCAAGCACAAAATAAAGCCAAAAGAGAAATACATCCCAGCCAAGTTTTTAAATCACAAAACTATTGTTATCCTCCAGATAGCATTGCTCAATATTTACTCAGTGTTCTGCCGAGATAACTTTGTCACTGGGTAAGAAGTTTCAAAGTAAGATCCCAATCCTGTAAAAAAAGGTCAGTCATACATTATTATTATTTTATAGCTTTTTACTCCGCACCCTCCTGCCTCTGGCAGCTTGGAGCAGCTTACATCGCAAAAACAGTAAAATACAATATCAAAAATACCAGTAATAAAATACAGTATCAACAATATAAAAAACAAACATAATCAGTGTGCAAATAAATACAGAAAAACCACCCCTACCAAAACCACCCCTCAACCCCGCCCCCCAAATGCCCGGCAGAAAAGCCATGTCTTACACTGGCGTCAGAACGTAAGGAGATCTGGGCTGAGGCGGATCCCCGCCGAGAGTGAGCTCCACAGCACTGGCCGGTCGCTGAGAACACCTGCCTCTTGGTCCCCACCCATCTATAGCAAGGAACCTCCAGGAGGGCGGCCCCTGACAACCGCAGGAGCCCCCCAGGAAGTGAGACAGTCCCCCCGGAATGCCCAAGCCCAGGCCACGAAGGGCTCCATAGGTCAAAAGCAGCACCTCGAACTGGGCCAAGAAGACCACAGGCAGCCATTGCAGAGCCTGGAGCACCAGCACAACATGCCCCTGGCAACCCATCCCAGCAAGCAGACGGGTCACCACACTCCACAGCAGCCGCAGCCTCCGGACCGGCACCACAGGCAGCCCCACGCAGAATGCACCACAGCAATCCAACCTCAAGGTGACAAACGCATGGGCGACAGTAGCAAGGCCGGAGCCAGAGACACAAGGGCGGAACCGCCCCACCAGATGCAACTGGCGGAAAGCACTCCCAGCCACAGCAGAAACCTGGAGATCCAGACACAGCTGAGGATCCAGGAGCACTCCCAGGCTCCGCACCTGAGATGTTAACACAGGGCGGACCCTGTCAATGACGGGTAACCCTCCCTCGCTCCCACCCCCCTTAGGAGCATCGCTGATGTATGCGTGACTGCACATTGACTATGTTTTGCAGGATCAGACCAATTTTGTAGCCTACAATATGTTTATATACAAACTGGTCCAGAAGAATGAAAAAAAAAAAAAAAAGAAAAAAGGAGGGCAACACTTTCAAGACAGCCTAAATGACACACATTTGCTGATGTTAAGACTGAGCCACTCGAGTTCGAAGCCCTGACTTTCAATGAGAAACTGCCATTTTGAAGAATTTTACTCTAGATTTTTCTAATAATTCCTCACAGCCGTTGTTCCTTATGTTCCATCTTGTCCTACTTTGAGACTGTCTACAAAGTGAAAATCGGTTTGTTTCCTCTTGCATGTTTTCTTCTCTTTCACAAACAAACTTACTCACAGGGCTCTGATTCAAGACAGCAGTGGGATCCATGTAGGCTAAAACTTATGCCATTTCTTCTTTTGATTAGTGCCCAGTACTTTTAGTAGAAGTAATTCTAAAGTAGAACACCAATAACCGAACAATAAGTAGTACACTGAAAAGTCTGCACGATATTACCAGTAAACTTGCCTCATTATGATCACTATTTTTTCTTCTCCATTTCAACAGTGGTTATTGTACTTCATTATAGTGTCTGCTGTCCTAGCAGCGGCTACAAACAGAAGCCAAACACTTTATACCTTCACAAAGCCCAATTTCAACAGTGTGATGTAGCTCTCACTTTGAGAGAGAACTGTTGAAACCACAGTGAATCAAAGAAAGATTAATTTGAATCATTTATAATTCCAATCACATTTTTTCTTATCTGCTAAGGTGGGAAGCGATTAATGATAATATCAGCTGGTGCAAAAATCAGTGCCACCAGGATGTGAAGGTAGAGAGAATATGCATCCTGGCCTTTACTGGCATTATGAGAAGAGTCAAGACTCCTAGCCAGTAGTTGTGTATAATACCGTAAAGTTTTTGCTCTAAGCATTTTTAATAGATGCATTTGACATGTTACTAAATCTTGCTATTAGGTGGACTTTGAATAGCCACCAAAATGAACACGTCCAATTGTATAGGTATTTGGGTGGTACGTCCCAAACTGGGTCCTGGGCTCCTCACTATACTTTTGCTTTGAAGGCAGCTCATATCTCCCCTATGTAGTTTGCTGAGCTTTTCTTATTCTAAAGGTGGCAGGCTCTGCCTCCCTGCAGTAAAAATCTCGAGAGCTAAAATTATAGCCCAAATATTATATGGTGTGTCGATTTGGGACATGGCCTACTTGGGAAAACTGGAGTACAGAACAGCTTTATGAGCGCAATTTTGGCTACCCTTAGGGGTACCCCAATGGCTCTCATGAGAGCGGAGTTGGGCTTACCCTCTATTGATTCCTTGGTTAAAAGAGTTATAGCTTATTATTGGCTGTCTGTTATATTTTCTCCTTCTGATAGCTTCCGATATCAGGTTTTACTAATGTGTCCAAATAGTAATTGGGTATTTAAAACCATTCAGGTTACTGGCTCACTGGGTTTTTCCAGGGAGTTTTGCAGGGGGCTCACCTACCAGGCAGCAAGGGCTTTGATTAAAAAGTGTGTTGAGGATCAGGAGTGGCAAAATTTATATTCTGCATTAGCTAGTCAGAAAAGTTCTCCATTTTAGAATCTGTTCTCATTGGATCGTACTGGCGCACATTATTTGAATACTCTTACAATATATAAGTATAGTCGAGTTGACACTGGCCCGATTCGGTTTGCTTCAGTTTGTAAAGCGCCGGGTACATTGCTGGCACTATATAAATGTTAATAAAATAAAATAATAATAATAATAATAATAATAATAATAATAATAATAATAATATCATGCCTCGCTGCCATGGTTGCTGTCAGGGCTGCCCGCCATGGTGGGCACAGTTCATACATCTCCCCTCCCTGCCCCTAGGTTCTGGTCACGTGAATGTTTGTTCCAAAGCTTGAACCAGTCGAGACCGTGTACGCAGCAGTTTTCTGACCCAAACTGGGCTGGGCTGCCATCGCATCATGTGCACGTTTATTTTTTACCCTGTTTATAAACTGTATTTTCTTAGCAATCATGCTTTCCCCCTGTAGCCTATTACCTGTTTCTATACTGTAGTGTATTCCCCTCTCCATTACACCTAGGCCTTCACTTTCTTCAATTTTCATGTCAGAGAACTGCTTCCAGAAGCTTCCAAGAGGATCTGTGCAATGCAAGACATAATTATGTGAGTGGATGCGTCCCACTAGAAGAACCAACTGCTGCTTTGGAGCAGTAATAGTTTGTTCGGGGTCAACTATTTTGTGTTCCCTAATGCAGTATTCAACAAGCCCTGCTAAACTCAAGGTTTACAAACCACAACTTGCATGACAACCACATGGCAGCTACAAAAATTGATTAAAAGTCATCAATGATTGTGCCTTTTTCTAGCAAAAGCTTACCGTGGCCTTGTAATATTCGAATATCTAGAGGCGGCTTACAAATTTTTAATGTTTCTGCAGTGAATCCATGCAAAAAAGATCCTCATTTGGGGAACAGGCAACTTGTATTTAGATTGGGGCACAATCCTCCATCCACTGAAGTTAATGGCTAGCTCGTATGGACTTTAATGGAGAGAGGATTGCACCCTAATTGGCACAGCAGGATACCTAAAGAGGTTCCATAATGAATGTAAGAAGGCAACCAGTGACCCTTGACGAATCTGGGAAAAGACTCAGTTGTCCCCATTAAGACAAAAAAATGATGATGGTTAAGGCAGCCTGGTGGCTATAGCACAAGGTCTGGCAAGCAGGAGGCACCCTGCTGTCTTCCAAAGTTTGACAAACTTTGTGTGCAAGTTTGAGCAGGTCATTTTAGTCAAGATTTTTCCAAAGTAACAGTAAGATTTTTGTTGGCTCAGTTTGCGGGAAGCCAAGCACAAGACACTTGAAGAGGCTGGTTTTCACAACATTCTTAAAGTCAGCCCTCCTCTAATGCAATCCATGTCGAGAGCCTGAGAGTTAAGGCAATCAAAGTCACTAGCCACTTCTGCAGGTCTCCATATTAACTTCTCTGTACCCCATTCCCACATTTGGACGCTGGAAATTGTTCAAGACCTTTTCATTAGTATTCGTAAAATAGTTTGAGAATCTTGAATGGAAGATGCTGTGGAAGTACAAAAAAAATATATAACATTTGCATCTGTAGAGCAACAATTCAGGATATTTATTATTCAAAAGAGATCAGAGGAAAAACTGCTTTTTAAAGTATCAAAGAGACACAATCAACAGCCACTATTTTATTGAGAAAAAGGCCACAAGAAATTGACATTCTTTGATCACGCTATCTTGAACTGAAGCTCTGCTATCTTGCCAGTCTGAACAAGTGCAAAGTCATTACAAGGCCCCAGCACAGACCATAGAGAAACAATTCCCTCTTCGCGGCCACCCGCTGGCGGCGAAGACCGAGTTGTCGCGCCCCAACGGGGACGCAAATAGCACTGCCCTTACCGGGGAGGCGCGCTCCTGAGCAGCGCCTTGTTCCTCCCCGTGGTCTCTTCTTGCAACCCCCGCGGCAGTGTGCGCGCCGCGGGGGTGAGTTTTAGCAAAGCCCGCATGGCGGGAAGATTTTGTTCCAGCGAGGGTTGCTAGGCGACCCTCGCTGGGGAGAGCGCAAAGAATGCGCTGTTGATTGGTGCACCGCCTGAAAGGGGCGGTGCACAGAACGAACTCCCCTGCTCGCCTCTTCAGTCAGGAGGCAGCAGGGGGACGAGCAGCACCCTCCCACCCGCCCCATGAAACACTGTGGCTTCGCGGTCGCTTAGTAGGGCCAGGAAGGAATTTTTTTGGCGAACCACATTATTGGGCCCATTGGTGGTTCGTCTTTTTTCGCCTTCCTCATAGTGTTTGGGGATATTTGGCTGATTGGAATTTGTCCCGTGGAATTTTGTTATTGCTGCTATTTGATTGACGTTTGTCGCACTCTGCAGGGGTCCAGCACCTGAGTTAGGTAGGTTAGAAGATTAATTGGGCATCTCCTTAAGAGATGAGGGAGTGATACCAGCCGCAAATGCTGGGTATGGCTAGCGGCGGAGTCAACCCCTTGGGAGAAGTGCCGCGAGGGCTGTAGGGACACGTACTGTTCCCGGCTTAATGGCACTATCCTCCTTCCTACGGCCTATCGGGCCATGGTCCCCCTCCCCACGATTCCGGTTTCCGGAGGGGGAGACGTTCAGAACAGTTTAAGAGGGATTGGTACCCGATGGGATATCGGGCCAATCCCCGTGTTGTGTTCATGTGTTTAAGATGGGTGCTGGACCCAATTCACCTGAGCGAATTTGCCCCCCACCATTACAATTCGGATATAATCTGTGCTAAATAAAGAGTGCGGCCATTTTGAATTCCAACTACCCTGTGTCGTGTCTCATTTGGGAAGAAGGGTGCGCTGACAATTCCCTCTTCGCGGCCACCCGCTGGCGGCGAAGACCGAGTTGTCGCGCCCCAACGGGGACGCAAATAGCACTGCCCTTACCGGGGAGGCGCGCTCCTGAGCAGCGCCTTGTTCCTCCTCGTGGTCTCTTCTGGCAACCCCCGCGGCAGTGTGCGCGCCGCGGGGGTGAGTTTTACCAAAGCCCGCATGGCGGGAAGATTTTGTTCCAGCGAGGGTTGCTAGGCGACCCTCGCTGGGGAGAGCGCAAAGAATGCGCTGTTGATTGGTGCACCGCCTGAAAGGGGCGGTGCACAGAACGAACTCCCCTGCTCGCCTCTTCAGTCAGGAGGCAGCAGGGGGACGAGCAGCACCCTCCCACCCGCCCCATGAAACACTGTGGCTTCGCGGTCGCTTAGTAGGGCCAGGAAGGAATTTTTTTGGCGAACCACATTATTGGGCCCATTGGTGGTTCGTCTTTTTTCGCCTTCCTCATAGTGTTTGGGGATATTTGGCTGATTGGAATTTGTCCCGTGGAATTTTGTTATTGCTGCTATTTGATTGACGTTTGTCGCACTCTGCAGGGGTCCAGCACCTGAGTTAGGTAGGTTAGAAGATTAATTGGGCATCTCCTTAAGAGATGAGGGAGTGATACCAGCCGCAAATGCTGGGTATGGCTAGCGGCGGAGTCAACCCCTTGGGAGAAGTGCCGCGAGGGCTGTAGGGACACGTACTGTTCCCGGCTTAATGGCACTATCCTCCTTCCTACGGCCTATCGGGCCATGGTCCCCCTCCCCACGATTCCGGTTTCCGGAGGGGGAGACGTTCAGAACAGTTTAAGAGGGATTGGTACCCGATGGGATATCGGGCCAATCCCCGTGTTGTGTTCATGTGTTTAAGATGGGTGCTGGACCCAATTCACCTGAGCGAATTTGCCCCCCACCATTACAATTCGGATATAATCTGTGCTAAATAAAGAGTGCGGCCATTTTGAATTCCAACTACCCTGTGTCGTGTCTCATTTGGGAAGAAGGGTGCGTCGACAATTCCCTCTTCGCGGCCACCCGCTGGCGGCGAAGACCGAGTTGTCGCGCCCCAACGGGGACGCAAATAGCACTGCCCTTACCGGGGAGGCGCGCTCCTGAGCAGCGCCTTGTTCCTCCTCGTGGTCTCTTCTGGCAACCCCCGCGGCAGTGTGCGCGCCGCGGGGGTGAGTTTTACCAAAGCCCGCATGGCGGGAAGATTTTGTTCCAGCGAGGGTTGCTAGGCGACCCTCGCTGGGGAGAGCGCAAAGAATGCGCTGTTGATTGGTGCACCGCCTGAAAGGGGCGGTGCACAGAACGAACTCCCCTGCTCGCCTCTTCAGTCAGGAGGCAGCAGGGGGACGAGCAGCACCCTCCCACCCGCCCCATGAAACACTGTGGCTTCGCGGTCGCTTAGTAGGGCCAGGAAGGAATTTTTTTGGCGAACCACATTATTGGGCCCATTGGTGGTTCGTCTTTTTTCGCCTTCCTCATAGTGTTTGGGGATATTTGGCTGATTGGAATTTGTCCCGTGGAATTTTGTTATTGCTGCTATTTGATTGACGTTTGTCGCACTCTGCAGGGGTCCAGCACCTGAGTTAGGTAGGTTAGAAGATTAATTGGGCATCTCCTTAAGAGATGAGGGAGTGATACCAGCCGCAAATGCCGGGTATGGCTAGCGGCGGAGTCAACCCCTTGGGAGAAGTGCCGCGAGGGCTGTAGGGACACGTACTGTTCCCGGCTTAATGGCACTATCCTCCTTCCTACGGCCTATCGGGCCATGGTCCCCCTCCCCACGATTCCGGTTTCCGGAGGGGGAGACGTTCAGAACAGTTTAAGAGGGATTGGTACCCGATGGGATATCGGGCCAATCCCCGTGTTGTGTTCATGTGTTTAAGATGGGTGCTGGACCCAATTCACCTGAGCGAATTTGCCCCCCACCATTACAATTCGGATATAATCTGTGCTAAATAAAGAGTGCGGCCATTTTGAATTCCAACTACCCTGTGTCGTGTCTCATTTGGGAAGAAGGGTGCGTCGACAATTCCCTCTTCGCGGCCACCCGCTGGCGGCGAAGACCGAGTTGTCGCGCCCCAACGGGGACGCAAATAGCACTGCCCTTACCGGGGAGGCGCGCTCCTGAGCAGCGCCTTGTTCCTCCCCGTGGTCTCTTCTTGCAACCCCCGCGGCAGTGTGCGCGCCGCGGGGGTGAGTTTTAGCAAAGCCCGCATGGCGGGAAGATTTTGTTCCAGCGAGGGTTGCTAGGCGACCCTCGCTGGGGAGAGCGCAAAGAATGCGCTGTTGATTGGTGCACCGCCTGAAAGGGGCGGTGCACAGAACGAACTCCCCTGCTCGCCTCTTCAGTCAGGAGGCAGCAGGGGGACGAGCAGCACCCTCCCACCCGCCCCATGAAACACTGTGGCTTCGCGGTCGCTTAGTAGGGCCAGGAAGGAATTTTTTTGGCGAACCACATTATTGGGCCCATTGGTGGTTCGTCTTTTTTCGCCTTCCTCATAGTGTTTGGGGATATTTGGCTGATTGGAATTTGTCCCGTGGAATTTTGTTATTGCTGCTATTTGATTGACGTTTGTCGCACTCTGCAGGGGTCCAGCACCTGAGTTAGGTAGGTTAGAAGATTAATTGGGCATCTCCTTAAGAGATGAGGGAGTGATACCAGCCGCAAATGCTGGGTATGGCTAGCGGCGGAGTCAACCCCTTGGGAGAAGTGCCGCGAGGGCTGTAGGGACACGTACTGTTCCCGGCTTAATGGCACTATCCTCCTTCCTACGGCCTATCGGGCCATGGTCCCCCTCCCCACGATTCCGGTTTCCGGAGGGGGAGACGTTCAGAACAGTTTAAGAGGGATTGGTACCCGATGGGATATCGGGCCAATCCCCGTGTTGTGTTCATGTGTTTAAGATGGGTGCTGGACCCAATTCACCTGAGCGAATTTGCCCCCCACCATTACAATTCGGATATAATCTGTGCTAAATAAAGAGTGCGGCCATTTTGAATTCCAACTACCCTGTGTCGTGTCTCATTTGGGAAGAAGGGTGCGTCGACAAGAGACACTTTGTTTTGTGTTTAACTCTTGTGAGTGGGGGAGGAGGGCAAGGGAAGAGATACGTTTTTCTTGTATTTAGAAGAATGCAGTCAAATCTAAGAGTTAGCTTCCATAGATAACATTGTCAAAGCAGATGAGCTTCTCATATCCTTTTTTAATATTATATTATAAGATATAAAATCTGAAGTACTTTTCCACACACTGAAAAAGTCAAGTAGCAACACTTAATTATGTTTTGTTTCTGAGAATTCTGTGCTCCAATATAGAAATTCCTGGGATAGAAGAAGAAAAAGAACCCACAACCCTTTCCTTTTGTCATATGTCCCTTTAGACTAGACCCAACACAACTATCAATGGCTGTTAGGAGCAAAGGGAAGGTAAGAATCCAAAACCGTGCAACAGGTGCACTCTGAGATTCTGATAAATCCTTGCTGAATGAAATGACTGTTCCAAGCTTGAGAATATTAACCTAGAGAATAAATAAAACCTTCTTTCCAATAAGGATGTGTGTTTATCGAGCAAAATAAATGCCAGAGGGACACGCAGGCTATTTGGAGGGCAGCACAGGTTGTCTACATGTTAGGAAAGGGGAGGGGCGTTAGAGCAGTCACATGAAAACCCTGATCATGGGCACAGGTTTTTCCTGTTATTTTTCCCTTTCACCACCACAACGCAGGGCTGGATTTCAAGCCCTGGATCACATTATTGATTTTAATGGGGAAAGGGAAAAACAACACTAAGACCCCCGTGCCCACAATCGGGGGTTTCATAGGACTGCTCTAACGTGAGTGAAAACTCACGTGACTCCCCCCCCCTAATGTGTACAGGCAGCCAGCGACCACTGGCCTGGATAGGCTTCTTGGTGTAATAAGGCCGTGCATTGTAGAACAGGATGCTTCTTGGAAATTTGCTCACTTTCTGGGGTGCTGCTGGAGTTCAAGAAGGGGATCCAACAAACTGCTACATCTGTAAGCTGAACTGTAGTGAAAAGGAAAGGCAAAGCGATGGAGGGATTAGCCTATCGAATGACCATCACCTGTGCAAAATAGCCTGCAAAGCACAGTTAATGAGACAGGCAATGGAAAAGTCAGCCGGCGCAGTATCTGAACTTGCAACAACCAAGAACAAAGATCTGCAGAAGGGAAAAATCTACATGCTTGGCCCACGTTCGAGTACACAACATTTTCTCTGCACAAAATGTGTCATTAATCCCATAAATCTAATTCACCATTCTTGCTTCAGCCTCTAAGCAAACTTAGTATCCAGTTTCCTGAGCTGTGATATTGTCAGCTTTCCAAGAGCCAAGTAGGGCAAGACCTGGTTAGTAGGTTTACCATCCAAGTTCAAGTTAAAACCAGGGGATTGCAGGAAGCGGTGGTGGTGATGCAACGCTCAACTGTCATCCCACTGAGTCAGTATCAAAACAATGCATCATCATGTTCGAGAGCAGAAAAATGCTGAAAATTCAACTGTTAAATTTTGATGCATAACTGAGAATGCCTGGCGCCTCCCTCCTTCCCTCTCCTGCCCCCAAAGTTAGAGATTTTAAACTTGGGTGAATAGTACACAAATAAAGTGGGTCAAAAAGTTTCACAACTGAAAATGTAAAGTGATTAAATTCACATACCCATTCCACTTACCCTCCCTCCCATTTTTCAACCATCTACACAACAGCTGCTAAGAGACTCTTGAATTCCAGATTTTGTGGGAGAAAAATCCCAAGCCTCAAATACTTAATTCAACCAGCTCTACTCTCAAATACTTGGGTACGGATTTGAACCCCTCCTCATTAGTTTATTTGCCGCACTCTGAAGGCAAGGATGCATTGTCATGCCTGAATGTAAACTCTAGCAAGTGATTTGAACAGGGATTAGAATGACATGGTGGAAACTCTCTCATTCTACAGCAGAACTTCCTCAACTGTGGGTCATGAACCCAATTTATATCTGCTATCCTTTGCATGCCTTTGCTACAGTCTGCAGTTAAAATGGGATCACTCAGGCAAAGAGTTGGGAGGGTATTGGTTCCCGGTACAGTCTCTGTCCCTGTCCGTCTCCCAGGCTAAAGTGCTGTTTGGGCCAGAAATTTAGGCCCAAGCCCAGCCTGAACCAGCTTCATTGACCCTGACCCAAACCCACACCTGATGAAGTTTGTGGTCTGTTATATCAGAAAAAAGACAGGAATAAATCAATACTCCCACCCCTTTCCAATCTGGCCTTTATGGAGTGCCATGCTGATTCCGCATTTTGTGAGGACCTCCCACCAGTGGGGATCCTGGCCTGAAAGGCTTGAGCAGACAAGACTGCCTGACCAAATGGGACTAGTTAGGTCCACTCAGGTCAGGTCACAGGTCTCTCTGTCACGCAGCAAAACTTATAGACATCTTTAATCTAACCACTGTATAAGTGAACAATAGCTCTTCCTAATGACACAGATTGGAAAAATATTGTGTTACTCAACATGGATGATGGCAAAGAGAAGAGAGGAAGGAAGCTCTGTTGTGAAGATGGCTCCTATGGATCTATGCTATACTTCCGTTTTGGACATACACAAAACAATGAGCTGTTTGGGGATGTCAATTAAAAGAACCACTAAAATAAAAAAAATGTCAGTTTACTAATTTGAATGACTTTTCCACAGACCGCTAGAAATGTAGCATAAAATAAAAAGTATGTCTTTTTGGTTAAAGGTGAATAAATCAAAACGAGCAGTTGGTTAACAGAAAAGATTCAAATTATACTTTGAGAAAAATTCTAGCTTCCATCATATTTTTCTGCTATAAAATGGTTTTCTATAGTATTTCTTCAACTTTCCAGCACAGCATTAAAAAAGCACAACTCCCCTCCCAAAATGCATAAGCCAAACTCATGAGTGCCCGTGGTAGTAAACTAACTAGGAGGGGAGACATTTCCAGCTCTAACTAGGTTTATTTTTTAAGACAACCAATTAATATTATTGGGGAATACTAGCTATAGCCCAGGACTTTGCCTGCTTCAATTCAGATCTGACTTAAGCGATATTTAGTCCCGCTTTGCGGGATATCTGTATCTGATAATTTGGTGCTATTTACGCATACACAATTGCTGAAAATACCAACACAACCAAAATAACCAACCCGTAATACAAATATCCGTTTCATTTGCAGATATCACCTGGTCAGTTATTGAAATGCAAATATCGCACTCAAATATAAAATCCATTATTCGTTTCAGGTCTAGAGCTACTGAATGAGGCCCAAATTGTAAGACTTTTAAGATGTCAAACTTCCACGGCTTAGGCTATTAGGAGTACATACCAGTTACTCTCAAGATACTGCCAAATTAGCTTAACCAGGCCACTGATATAATGCATACAAGACAAAATACTAGATGTATTGTAACCCAGAACACAACTGCGCTGGTTCAAATTTAAGTAAATAATCAGCAGGAAGGCCAAGATTTACTATATCCCAGTCTAACAAATACTGATTTTGACCAGCTTACAACCTTCAGAAGACATAATGCTTCTTTTAAGACTACTAATGCCTCTTCAATGTTATTTTAACTATAAAGACACATGCTTAGCACTATATAGAAGTTGTGCCTCTTGAGAGGGTCAAAAAGAAGAGTATTTAAAAGAGGGCAGGTTCCCCGGTCTTTGGTATTTCCCTGTTTTCTGTATGAGTATTTTAACAAGGCAAGCATCCTTCCCCCAAGTTAACGATCAATTAGCATTAAGCAGCCATTTTAAACGTAAGTGGATGACCTGTGCTAGCATGTAACAGACAAGAACATGACAGGTGGTTCCTTTAAATAAAAATAAAAAACTTAGGAGGAAGAATACATCCATCAGCTATAAAGCTATACATTTCAAGGATTACTCATTAAACCCTTATGAGAGTAGTTATTTCTGCCACGGTGTGCTAAAATGTGCAAGTTAAGATGTCCAATAATTGTTCAAGAGTGAAGCCACCTAAAACCTATTTTCATCGACCAGGTAGCATTCATTAACATGGAACTTCTACATGTTGATATTTGTTTCCCGCCTACCAGTTAACTGCCCGTTATTCTTCTATCGGTACAAGAGTACAGCACTGTAAAAGGACATCAAAGCAACACACACAGGTCTTACAAACTATGTAGATGATGATGATCCAAACAGTTGATGATAAATCATACCAGGAGGAGGAAGGAAAAACAGGTTGTCGGTTTGCCCAATACGAAATTCTGATTGTCTCTGGGAAGGTTAAGCTTTTATACACAGTTATGACAGCTCAGGTTTTTCTAATCGGGGTGGCAGAGCAGAAGGACGGTTGTGGGGACGGAGGCCTTAGCAGAAGCATATTATTCGAGATAGAAAGATCAGAATCAGATCAATACAAATCGCCCAATTTTGGACAATATCATATTGATCCAAATTGATGGGGGATATGCTCTCTCATCGAATCCCCCATCCCATACCACAGCGAGGATCTATAAAGCTCCTTGGAGCGGTGGCAACATTGTTGCTCCAAGGAGCTTTCAGCTTGTGCCCTGCCTCCCCTAGACCCCTGCCCAGTGCCCCCCTCCCCCAGACCCCTGCCTGTGCCTGCCTCAATGCCTGATGCAGCAGTGATGGAGCGGGCATGAGTCCAAGGGAAGTAGGTGCTGGGCAGGGGTCCTGGGAGGCATAGCTAGTGCTGGGGAGGGAGAAGGGGTAGTCAATTTACTTACCTTTTTCCCTAGGCTCCAGATAACTGCATGTGCAAAAATGACCACCATGGCCGTTATGCACATGCAGCACCATTTTCAAAAACGGTGCCAGCAGTGTCGGTACCGTTTTGGAAAATGTCTGCCCATCAGTGCATGCTTAGTCAGCAGCTGGGCATGCACGGGCCGGCTCCCATTTTCCAAAATGGCACTGACGCTGCTGGCACACGCACAGAACAGCCATGGCAGTCATTTTTGCACATGCAGAGTTATTTTCTCTGGTATTTCCTTCCAGCACAGTGGGTTGTTGTACTCTGGAGCCTAGGGAAAAAGTTAAGTAAATCGACTACCCCTCACCCAGTGCCAGCTCTGCCTCCCAGAACTTCTGCCTGCCCACCTCCCCCGGACTCTTAGCCGCCTACTCACCTGTTCCAGTGCTACTGTGGCCGGCAGTGGGGCAGGCAAGTATGGGCAAGGGTTCTGGAAATCAACTAACTCCCCCCCC
The DNA here is from genome assembly GCA_003113815.1 of Sphenodon punctatus. Classification (NCBI taxonomy): domain Eukaryota; kingdom Metazoa; phylum Chordata; class Lepidosauria; order Sphenodontia; family Sphenodontidae; genus Sphenodon; species Sphenodon punctatus. The sequence goes on from QEPC01010671.1 coordinate 133,872, forward strand.
CCCCACAGCCCCTCTACCCCCAAGCTCAGCCTCCCCCAGACTCCTGCCCAGCGCCCAGGCACGGGTCCGGGGGAAGCTGAGCTGGGGACAGACATGGATTCAGATTTTATTGCTCAAAATTGGAACAGATTCCAAACAATATAATCTAAAATCCAAACTGAAGTCGGGTTGGTCAGATTCTGAGCTGATCCCAATTTTCAATACACTTTCCCATCCCTACAAAATAGCCACAGAATAATTATTATTGTATTATGGCAGCCCGTAGGAGCATCTGTTATAAATCAGAGTCTTAGTGTTTTTGGTGGTGTGCATGTCTGCTTGAAACACGTCACGCTGTCTGAATATCAAGTGAGTTTGTGTAGTATCTTTCATGAATTGTAACATATATGGATGGGCTGTGTTGAATACAAATTGGTGTTTTTGTTTTTTCAGGTTATCATAAATAAACGTATTAAAATTATACTTGTTGGCTAGAGGTGTCTTTGATAACAGTTCTCATATTTATAGTAATTCTTTTCGTGTTCCCTTTACATTGGGAAAACCGGTATGCTTAACACATGTGAACTAGTGGGTAGAACTGTGTCCATGTCATCCTGGTGTGTTTGACATGACGGACACTGGCTGCTTTAATCTCTATCTCCTGCTATACATTAGAATAACTAGTTACTCACATGTAAACAGCAGCAAGGAAAGGATATGGTTCTTTACTTTCCAAAACAAGGGACTCGTTAGGTAAGTAAGCATCTCACGCAACAGGTGGGTGTTACGTCCACCGGCCATACGGCCTCCACCCACCAGACATGCAGCCTCTACTCATGGCAGGGTATCGGAGAACACGGAGCTTGCCATATGGGTGAATGTGGTTAATGCATGCCCATGTGTCCGCATCCCGTCAATTAGGTTGTGTGCTGCTTCACATACATACAGGTCTGCCAGCACCATAGAGTGCTGGGTGAAAAGCCTAGAGCGTTTTGAGGAGCAACTACTTCCTGCCCATGTTTTAGGTTTGTCACGCTAAGTTTGAGAGTGGGGGCTGAATGAGTGCACAATAAGTACATGCAGGGGGATGCCCATTGATTAGGGTCTACATGCTAAAAAAGTGAATGGGGGCTGCAAGGACTGAACCCAGACTCCAGTGGGCTATCATCTTGTTTGTAAACACCCGCTGTTTGTCCTACAAAATACAATTTCCTACAAAATGTACAATGATACAAAAAGTACACGTTCCTACAAAAAGTACAATTGGAAGGAGGAGACAGCTCTGCCTCTAGGCCTGCTCATTCTACCCCCACATCTTACCTTTTTTTTTTTTAAAGCCAGTTTTAAAAAGCTAATAGTGAAAAGCAATTGAGAACGTTCAAAACCACAAGTGCTTGAGTCTCTCTCTCTCTCTTTCAGGCTCTCCTTACTATAAATGGTGCCAAAATTAAGGAAGAGACTATCCGCTCCTTGCCAAACTTGGAAGACCTATTCCCACACCACCTCCCTTCACCCCATTTTTACACTTGTGACAAAAACAACAAATGCACGCTAGTACCAGGCAAAGTCCCTGAAATAGGAGAGAATGAGTATGTTGTAGCAGTTTGGTTTATTCCAGGAATTTGCTGTCAATATACAAATTAGTTTTTGAATTATGTACAGGTTTTGCCTTTTCCCACTGATTCAAGAATATTTATGTGTTTGTTTTTTTTCTTATAAGAGTCAGTTTAGTTACCATTCCTTGAGCTCATTTCCTTAAAGGAAAAGGTTAAAATGCAGTCGATTTTAAGTCTAGCATCTGATGGGCATAGAATCTATAATTGTGACTTGTATAACAATAATTAATGCTCTCACATAATGTTCTTTTAACCACCACCTCAAAAGCCTTTATTAACCAAAAGTAGCCAACCACAATAACTATGATCAGTGTTAACCACAGGCCTATTAATTATTGGAAAATGGCTAATTGTGAAGTGATGCCCTTAACTTCTAGGCTCTGGAGACTTATCACAACAACATGATTTTGCACAGCTTCTGCTTGCCAGGGTGCAGCTACAGAAACCAAAGTGCAGCAGCAGCCACAGAATCGAGCACCATAAACGATCAGCGTGAATCTGAAATAGAGCAGCAATACCGCTTATCAAATGCCACGTGCACCAACGTGACAGCTTATTAACAGGGATATAAATTAACCTGCAATACACAACAGTGACTGAGTTTATCTGAAAGTGTACGTCTGGTTAAGTTCTCCTGTAGAGTAAGCTGTCAAAGCCCAGGTCCAAGACAATCAATCAATTTGCTGTAAAATGAAGACAATGGTAGGGACTGTCAAAGCAGAAATTAATTTAAATTCTCCCAGTTAACTTCTCCATCAGCCTAGTTTAATACTTGGAAGAAAAGAACAGTCAATTTTTTACCTAAAAATTGAGCTGCTGTGATGTGGGTCCATCATTTTCGATTGATGTCTTACCTGAAGCTGGCCAGAAGGCAGTCAAAAAGCAATATCTTTAGCCCCGGTGGAGCACTAGCCTGCTTTCAGATGACCAAGTTCAGTACTTCTCCCACGAGGTAAAGAAAAAGAAAAAAAGGAAAAAATGTAGAGTAGTACAAAGAGGAGTGAGGTAGGCAAATGTCGGCCAATTGACCCTTCATTTCCTCAGAGGCCTTTTTGCATTGAAAATCCAATTTTCAGGCAACAAAGATATCCTAGTTGTGTTCTTCCGTTAGTCATTTCCTAGGAAAATCTCTAACAATAAAGCCACTAAAATCACGCTCTCTTTTGTTAATCACTTTTGAAACCCTTTTTCTAGAGGTGGAGGACACCTTAAAGAAAAAGTTTATCATCACAATCCATTGACAACTCCATGGAGAATCCAAACAGCCTGCTTCAGTTTCTAATTCCCCTTCACAATCTTCTAGCCAGTGCCCATCTCCCCACCTCCCTTCAAAAAGGGACAACTGTATAAGAGAACAGCCAGAGGTTTTTCGTCAAAATTTGTTTTGGATGAAAAGCGATTGTTAAATGTTTTAACAGTGACTTTTCTAGCCTTTTCACTGAAAAAAACTGAAACATTGTTATGGGGAGCAATGATATTAGAGATCAAAAGGACACTGCAGAGGAATGTTGTGCCACATGCAGTAAGAACATGGGGCGTAGGGGTGAAGGCATTTTTGAAAGGATGCAACCTGTTGAAAGCCATCAAAACTGGACAAGAATCCATTGCACATTAACGTTTTGGCATTTTTGAACATGTTTTTGTTTAGTGTCAGATAAAAACTTTTCAGTTTTGACACTTCATTTCAATACTGCAAAGTTTTCCGCCAAACTGAAATTCCCATTTTCAGCCAGTTGTAAGAACAGTGTGGAAAGGGCCACACTTCAGAAACAATGGCCTACAGTTGTTTCAAGGTAGGAATGTAGATAATAGAGATAAGTTCATAGCAAGACTGCACTTAGCTCTTAAGATCCCCAAAACAATCACATCCCTTGCTTAGCTATCCTGCATAGGAGGGAAAAGTTAAGAGTAGGGAATCATATAGAGTGCATGTGTTACCAACCAACAGGGAAGCCTTAAGATTTTTTAATGTCATGCCAAATAATCTCAGAGAAAGCACAGAAGTAAGGACTTCAGGAACAAGACCAGCAAGCAAGAACCATCATTTGGCTGGTGCTGGTCACAAAATAGAATTTCTTTTTCAGAAAAAGATTTCAGCTCTCTTTCCATCCCAAATCATAACTTGCTTCCAGAATGGAATTAAAATCTCAAGATTTAGTTTTCGACACTTTCAAACGAAAATGACAGTTGTCTCTTTTCAGATGCAGTGAGCCACCACAGAAGGTGCCTGGTGCATCCAAACAACAAAATTGTCCCCCAATGCTGATTAATTTGCAAAAAAGACAAGAGAGAAAACAGTTAAACCAATATCATTTACTGGGCAGATTTCTACTGGTGAGAATGTGCACACTGTTGAGCCTGCAGAAGAGCTCTGTGAAGTCTGAAAGCTTACACGTGCTCACCAATAGAAGTTGGTCCAACAATTTCCAACCTGAAACAGGGCAGGTTATAGATCTAAATCAGCAACAGTAAAAAGTGTCATCTTCACTGCTTTTTTCCTTATTTCTCTCAAACAAGAAACATGTTAAAACAATGAATTGATTGGAAATTACGTCTTCACACTGACAGTTTCCCAATAAGATCTAAGTTAGACAAGAAACACCTGGGAGTTTGTTACTTTAGTAAGGTGTAGAATAATCACACTGCAGAACAGGTGAACGGGTTCATTCCACTAGCTAGGTCAGCTAATTTGTTGAGGACTCCAGATGCTGTAGACTCCAAAGAAATGGGGAACCTTTCCCTTCCTATATCAATTTGAAAATTAGCATGAACTATTTGGGCTCATGGAATCAAGAGTGCTTATGAGGCATGCCCAGAATGAGGGCAGGAAGGGGAGAATCCAGGTAATAGATCTATGTTGTGAGCCATCCTTCATCCACGAGTACGTGCCCTCATTTTCATTCTCTTCCCCCTGAGCTCACTTTTTCAGTGCTTGTGGGCAGGGACTGGATTGACAGGTCAAATTCAGGAACTGGAAAGGGGCCAAATAAAAACAGCTATGGGTTAAATTTGATCCACAGGTTCCCCAACCCCACTCTAGACTCTTCAGAACAAAAAAATGATGAGTAGCAGCATCAGTTCAGATATGGACAACATACCAAAGATCCTGTTTGCTTCCTTCACTTGGTTTCCTAATATTAGTTCCCTCGCCCTTCCTGTTGCATACACAGAAGAAAATTCTAGACTACAGATCACAACACAATATACCTGACTCAAGAATTGTGGAGGCTCCAGGCATAATACATCCTGAATCCACTGAATTTATAACTGTCCATTGCTTGCAATGTCCAATGCAACGGACAAAAGTCTAATTGGGAGAATATGCAGTTGTAGAACTGCCACACTTATTCAAAGCAACCACCAGCTGTGCTATGGCAGATCTCCAGCATAAGGAACACAGCAAAGGAACACAGATGTTACTGGCAAGAGATAACATTTTTGACATCAGTCAGCTAAGAGTTTGGCAGAAAACCATGCACTTCAGAAACCAAGAGGCTTTCCCCGGTCCTCTGCATTATTTGCGGCAAGGCTTTGAACAGAATGGCACCCGCCCAAGAAATCTGTACTTTTTGGAAGTTTGGTCATAAGGAGAGCTATCACATTGCACTGGATATAAATACTTCATCTATAATGATTAATCCTATCAAATTAGGAGAATGGTAACTGAGAAATGATGCATTCACTAGCCATGTGTAATGCTCCCATAGTGGGTCATCAAGTTCTGTAGAACTGAAACTTGTACTTGACACAAAATTCTGTTTCTATTCCACACTGGTGTGCAAGCAACCTTTCAAAGGTTGAATAGAAAAACTGATATACCATTGTCCTGAGCCTGCAGACTGCTGCAGTGCCTCTTCTGCTGCTCTAAGTCAGTGGTTCTCAAACTTTTTTGAACTGTGCTCCATGTTTTGAACTGTGCCCCACCCTTCAGCTTGTCTGTGGTAGCTGAGGCCCTCCCCCCTCTTCCTGCGTGATCCGGCAGACGGCCAGCCCCTTCCTGTGTGAAAATTATTATTGGGGGGGGGGGGGGGGGAGAGGGGAAAGGGGTTAGAAGAAAAACCACAAAGCTTTTTCTCTGTTGTAGCAGGTTCAGAAAGTGAACTTTAAAATCAGACACCTACTAGTCATAGGCTGATATACAAGATATAACCTTTAGGCACAGTTCATGGACATTACGCTGAAAGAACTGCCTGTACCCTCTCTCTGTCCTCCCCACACTGTCAGGATGACTTTAATCACGACATTTATCCACATCCACAAAATCTTTTTTACAAAATAATCCCTCCCCGCCCCAAAGCTTAATGGAAATTTTCTGACAAGACGTTCTAGGTTTTCTTTTGTAGAAAAGCTTTCTTTGCATGGAATGTTCTAACCAGCTTCATTTTCAACAATGCATGGGGAGGTGGACACAGCAGAGCATATCAAGCTAAATTATTTTAAAACTTTTTACTAGCAACCAGTCTGTAATCTGAACACTGTTGATGTACAAGCCATGAGTTCAGAATGTGGAAGACATGTCATTTGGGAAAGGGGACGGACTGCAATGGGAGATTTGGGTAAAACACCCCTCCTGACAGCTGCTTATGTGATGTTTCAGCTGTATCCAGCAGGCCCTGAAGCTGCTCAATTCCAGGAGGCACTACTGGTGGGGCTTATTCAGCTAGAACAGTAGCAACAGTGGGTACCATCAGTGAGGACCTTGATGGCAACAGAGCTCAGAATCCACCAAAACTTTGGTATACTTAATACTACTGGATTACTTAATGATCTGAAAGTCAGACGGTGGGCCTCTCTCTAGTTGGAAAACCTGCCTCTGACATCGGGGGTCTGCTCCTGCTGTATTCCAAAACAAAATTCCCATTGGTTTTTAAATGGAAGTAGTAACTCTTTTTTACTTTAAGCCTCCTTTTATTTACTCCATACTTGTTCAATAGTTTGCAGGAAGGTGGCCAAGTTATTTTCCTGTCTATTCAAATGGAACTAATCCCCTTGTTAAGGGGAGGCTCGTGTGGAATAAGAATCAGTTTAATGACCTAGAAAGAAACCTCCTTGAAATCTGGAATTTGAAGGAATTTTTAGAAACTAAGTTAGGTGTTGAGAAAACCTTGTAAGTACAGAAAAGCAGGTTTCTTCATTACAAGCAGAAGCTTTGAAATGCAAGCTCTGTCTTTTAGCAATTAGCCAGAAAGAAAAAATCCATTGGGAACAGTAATCTTAAAAGACTGTGGAGATGATGACTCAGAAACATGTCTGTAATTTAAACAAGGCCAGAAAGTTTCAGTCAGTTTTATAGAGTAATGGAAATTGCATGATGTTAGTTTGAACCGTCAAGGGAAGGACAAAGCTGGGATCGTTTAATCATATGACACCTACCACAGCTTGTTAGGAGCCTCAAGATCAGAATTAGCGGTGGGATTTGGGCAAAATTTCAATTTCAGTTACTTTTGGTTCTCGTTTTGGTATCTGCTATTTTGGATCTTTTGCACTGATTTTTGTTTTGGATTTTTAACATTGCGGTTTGTTTCCTAATCCGAAAACAAAAATTAATGCAAAAGATCTAAACAACAGATACTGAAAAACAACCGAAATTTCAGATTAATCCATTATCGGGTACTTTTGGTTCTATCCAAAACCAAAATTCCCATCCCTAGTCATAATATAGAAGTAAAGCGAGCTTATATGGTTTTCGGCCTTGCTGGACATGGTCGGTAAACATATTCCTGGCCCAAAGTAGTCAAGCTAACAACGGAGATCTCTGAAGCTATGTTCTGACAAACAGTTAGTTTGACGTAGTTGGGCCTTACATCTGTTTTACTCCTGAAATGTTCACAGGAACAAAAACGCTAAACCAATATCATTCACGATTAGGAAGAAAAATATGTAAAAAACATAAAATTATGGAGACAATTAGCCAGATGGTACCTTTCACTGGACTAACTCCTATTGGTTGGCTACACATGATCTTTCCTCAGGCATGAGGAAGTCAGATGCCAAAGGAAAGGTCCTGTGTAGTCCATAATTTTGCATACTCTCACCAATAGACGTTGGTCCAACAATAGGTACCATCTTAACTACTTTGGGCTCACATCTCCCTCACACTTGCAACCAACACTGCAACCGCACTCTCTCTTACCTATAGGATTCAGTTGCATTTGAGTATCGCAGCAAACCTATCACCTTGCCCATCTAGCATCACAGAGTATTCAAACATTCTTGCTTAGGTTTCACAGTTCAGTGTCCTGAGAAAGTTAGATTATTACTCTCCATTTCAACCTGTGGCTTTTGTCAAGGGGTTTTCAGGAAAGGAATTCTTATGTACACTTGCTTCAGACCCCATGTTAACAGAATACTATTTCTATGCATTGGACTTGAGAAGAGGAGAAGAAACTGAGTCGCACTTGAATTCCCAAGTCAAGTGCTCATGAATATTTGGGTTATTTTGTAGATGCTTCTCCAATCTCTGTCCAACTACACCTAAAGCATGCCAAGTACTGCATGGACTGTACCAGATGTATTTAAAAGAACCAAAGCAAGAAAAGCCACAGCATCAAAGGATGCTTGATGTAAACATGCAGCCTAACATCACTGTGATAGTTATGTGCATTGCCAGGATCATGTCTCCCTTTGGAGAAGCAAGGGGAAAAGGTAGGTTTGCCTCCTTTGAGTACTTCTGAAAACACAGACTTGATATTCATTTAGTATAGGATTTAAAAACTCGAACTATAGTTACGGGGGGAGCAGGCACACAATTTCATTACTTAGGGATTAGATCGACGGTAAGCTTTTAAATTGTTAAATTAGTAAACTAGGCTAATAAAAGAGATTGTTGGATAAATACTTTTAGTTCTTTAGTGTAAACAGACTTTCTAAATAAATGACATTTAATTATGCCAAGACACTGTGTAGAGCAGGGGTGGTGAACTTTTTCCCTCCTTCAGGCTACTGTACATTTGTACAGTCTACAACTTCCACGAGCTGCATAGACGTTGCGGGTAGGAGTGCTTAAGGAGTGCACTGAGAGCGGAGGCAGAAAGACGAGGGTCTAAACCATGAATCTGCACGATGGATCCATCATCTATCATTATTATTATTATAATAAACATTTATATAGTGCCAGCCATGTGCCTGGCGCTGTAAAGAACATAGAAATAGACGCGGTCCCTGCCTGTGGCTTACAATCTAAAAGACAAGGAGGGGGAGACAGGGAGATGAGACAGTGGGAGAGACAGGGGAGAAGACAAACATTCAGGCAGATACGAAGTCTCAGGTGCGTGTGCTTCGCTTGGTTACAATCAGGTTGGTTGCAGCAGTCTGCAGAGGGGGGCAGACAGTAAGTATATGGGGAACGACTAGCAGGCATCGGGAAAGGCGGTGAGGAAAAAGTGGGTCTTGAGAAGGGATTTGAAGGAGCGGAGGGAGGGGGCAAGGCGGATGTGGGTAGGGAGGGAGTTCCAGGCATGGGGGGTAGCGAGGGAGAAGTGTCGAAGGCGGTTAGGTGAGCAGGAGAAATGAGGGAGAGCAAGGGAGGGAACAGAGGAAGAGCACGTGCAGGAGTGCATACGGAGATTAGGTAAGGGGGAGCTTGGTTGTGGAGTGTTTTGAACGTGAATACCAGGAGTTTAAACAGGATACGTTCAGGAAGGGGGAGCCAGTGAAGAGAGAAGAGGAGAGGCTGCACAT
>QEPC01010671.1:159203-216758 GCA_003113815.1 Sphenodon punctatus
CCCCCCCCCCCCCCCACACACTTTTTTGATCATGTGAAAAGGATAGATTGCAAGATATAATGGATGTAATGCACAGTTAATCTGAAAAGTTTAACTCTGAAACCTAGGTTAATCAATCAGGTTAATTCCCTCACACACGTCTGTCGTAACATGTTGAGGGAATTAATCCTGCCGTCAGTCTGTCTGCCCCAATAAGGTCAGTGCAGATCCACGCAATGCTGTGGGATATCTAGCCGCAGCCATGGCAATAGGGGGCAACTTTTACATCAGGTGGAGGGGGAAAATGCAGGCTTACACTTAAGAAACTGAAGTCAGGAAAAAAGGCTCTCGTAAATGCAGCATCACCCTTCAGAAATCAGTACAGTGTAAATGTAAAACCTGGCTGTTCTGCCAGGCCTTTGGAGAGGGAAACAGGTAGGGTGGGATGGGTATGGGGAGGGGGCGTCTGGTTCCACTCGGGTAGGAAATTTTAATGGATTTTAAATACAGAGTTGATTTTAATTGTTGATTTTATAAAGGTAGTTTTGTTGTGAGCCGCCCCGAGCTGCTCTGAGTAGGAGGGAGCAGGATAGAAGAACGTCTAATAAATAAATAAACTGTATGATGGTTATTATGCTGCAGAATGATGGCTCTTGCTTCAAGTGAGGATTTGGTACCAATGAAGGCCAGCATAGCACTTTGGTACATAACTTACGTGTGTTTAACCTCCTCACATGCTGGACAAAATGAGGCTAGCGCTACATGTCCAAGTTTGACATAAGATCAAGTTAAGTGGTTATATGGACCTACGTACCACATTTTTAAAGATTAGTACCTCCGATTAAATAAAACATTCTGGGTGAAAGATTAAATTTAGATTTAAGCTTTGGGATGGGTTGACATTTTCACAGAATTGCTGCTCAATAGTAATATTTTAAGTCGATGAATCATTCAATATAGGGAGGAGGAAGCCCATTCTGAACACAGTCAATGGACCGTGTGAACAGAGAAAAAAAAGAAATCCATCGAATTTTATCTGCTTCGCCAAAAATAGATGATACTTGAAAACTCTGAAGGTTTCTCCTGCAACAGATGTAGCTTCTTCTCCCTTCCCTGAGTCACACACAACATTTTGGCTCAGTAAAGACCCCATAAAGAAATATTTCAGAAAGCAATGAAGGCTCCCACAGAACTTTGGGTGGTAAATATTTAAAGTAACAACAACCTCCAATTAAACATTTCCTGCCTATAAAAATGGCCATCTGGAGAAACTAAGGCCCAAATGATCATCAGCTGCCAGGAAATGCCCAACATGCAGGTGACTGTTGCTCTTATAAATCTCTGTAATTTATTTAGAAGTGTGAAGCAAAATCCATTTACGTTTTTATATGCTGAACAGTTGGAGTATGTTGCCATGGACACAGGGCTCCATTTACAGTATTGGTCTTTTTCTAGCACTTAATGGCCAGTGACAGCCAATAGGAAAGAAGCACTTTACTCTCAACATTCCATTAGGTTTACAATTAAGCAATAAGACCCAACAAAGTATGTATTATGGGATAAAATGACACCTTGGCATTCAACAGCCCCAAGCATTAAGCCTTAAGCCTAACCATTGCCAAGGTGTAGAATTGCATCACAATTAACATTGCTTTCCCTTTTGAATAAGATGCCCCTAACTATTACTGAAAGCAAAAGAAATTAGGGGTGCCTAACATCCACCAGAATCATGCTGTTAGTGTCAGAGGAAAAACACAGTGTAATGAAAAAAGGCCTAAAAAGGCATAACACAAGGCACTTTCCGACATGCACTAAAGTACATTTACAAGCTCCACCAGTTCAGTCAGTGCTCTCTTACAAGAAAGAAAGGGGTTTTTTAAAATGTCATTTTAATAAATGCACATGTAGGCCCCTAAAAAGTAAGGTGCCTTTAAATGACATCATATCAGGCTCTGACCTGGTGCTCAGTAGAGGAGAGGGCCAAAGATTCCATAGCAGTTAAGAGAGCCAACCTTCAGAGAAGGAAAGGGAGGTTCTGCTGGGAGCCTAAGGTGGAGAGCGTGGAGAAGGCAGAGGTTTGAGTTTCAGGAGGGAGATCACTCTCAGGCCTATACTGGGGACCCCAGAGCCTGAGTAGATAAGTTACTGTGGAAGACTGCTTCACTGATCCAACCACGGGACACATAAATAGCCCGGGCAGAGACCTAGCTGGCATTCGGGCTAAAGCGGAGGGAAGTCTCCTCAGAGAAGACCAGGGAGCCAGCAGAGCTTCTAGCGGGACACTGAACAGTCCTCTGAAGTCTTTCTGGAGAGTGGAAGTCGCTGAACTCCACATTCCTGGACCACGCCAACTTCCAGTGCGCCTACGCAAAGCAAGCTGCAGAGACCCTGGTTTGAACTTGAGGGTTCGGAGGTGCTGGTGGTGTTTTCTTCTGTTGTTATTTTCATTATTCTAGTTTTAAAGGTGCAATAGATTAAATAGACTGTTTTATCTGACAGAAAGTCTGTAATGTTGTTTCCCAGAGGCCCTAACCACAGAAATCTCTATTTACAGTGCTCATCCAGGCGGAGGCACCACCAGGGTATGTTATAATTATGAAGCACTGCAGTGGCAATTGAGACACTCCCCTCAAATTTCCCTGTCAAGTGAGCATTACTTTTAAAAAAAGGGGTTACACTAGCATTTAGCCAATACAGTTCCCCAAGAAAGAAATTATTTCCTGTTTCCCTCCCTCCCCGCTACAGTAGGGTAGGTAATCTAGCCTTTCCAATAATGATCAATCCAATCCAATTATCCCTTTAACATTCCCCATATTAGTTAAAAGTTCTTCAAACTATGGGGCAAGCAAATATATTTGAAGCAACCCAGATATTTGTCAAACTTTCCAATAGCGCTGGGCATTTGACGGGTCAAAAAATATTTGGTCAATTGACCGGTCAAATATTGGTCAAGTATTTTTAAAGCATTAACTTACTAGAACAACAACAAAGAGAGAATAATCATCAACAGGTTAGATATTTATGCTAATTACAAAAACAAATTAACGTTGTGGAACAATAAAATCAACTTTTTAAAAATTGTAATAAATTATTATAACTTTTAATGGATGTTACGGTTACTATAAATGCAAGCGATATTCAAGACCGACCAGTTCTTCTTCTTGGCTTTTATACTGGAAACCTAGGGTCAGCCTGAACAATTACAAAATTTAAAAAACAACATTAAGCAGCAATAAAACAAAGTAACAGTAACTATATTATAATATATATTATAATATAGACATACATTTATTTAGAATAAATATTTTATTATAAATATATTATTATAAATATATTTATTTATATAAATATAATAAATACATAAAAGAAATAAATATAATGTGTATTTATTTATTTATATATTTATTTAAAAGGCATTTTTTTAAAAGGCAGTTATGCCAAGCAGGCTCTTGTGGCTGAGAACTTTGGCTAGCCCAGTCTAATTATTTTATTTTTGAAAACAAAACAGGAATGAAATGACAATTTGTATCGGCTTCATCAAGCCGGATTCAAAGTTGTCAAAATTGAATAAGATATTCGTTACAGATATCCTCTTTAATTCTAGTTACATCACCTTGAGATCCCCCCTTTTGTTACCAAGGCAAAACTAAAAAGGTGTCATTTGGACTGAAGTTATTTTGTGAATGCTGGTTATGGTGGTTAGTTCTTTGTAGCAACACTGGCTGTTTAAAAATGCTTTTTAGCACTAAAAATTAAGTAGCCTGTTCTAGCAGTCCCAGGAGAGACTGGCAAGCTAGTCTAAAATCCTTTAAAAAACAAGAGAATTCAAAACTCTTGCTTATAGGAAGACGGTGGCATACCTTGTTACATCCTGGCTAATGCTGATTACAGATTTCATTAGCAGCTTCTCTTTCATGCTAGAGAACTGGCAGTAACACACCCTGAAGCACCCAAAAATAGCACTGGAATGAAGGACTGTACACTGCAACAATCTGTGGGAAGTGCCCACTCATGTCAGTGCTTAGTCATACATCTGTAGTTGGAAGTTTAAGGAGCTTTCTATACAGTCTGATGAGGTAAACATCCTGTAAAATAGACAACGGCACTGCCTGGGAAATGTCATTTCTTCAGAACACAAACAAACAATATATTTCCTGAAATGCAAAAACTGTGCTATTAAAATTTTGAACCCCTCATTATTAGGAGGGAAGGCCCTGGGAACAAGATGCTGTAAATGACTCCTTACAGGACTATAGTCATGGCTAGCTGACACACTGCCCACTGACCTAACTTTGGGTCAGTTCTTCTGGGTTGTGGAGCTGAAACGGGTACCCGATTTGGTATCCACAGGTAATACACACATTTTCAGGTTCTGTTTTGGGTACTCAAATACCATATGAATACCTGAAAAACCAAAATACTGACAACCAATTACGAAAATATTGACATACTGAAACATCTCCCAAATCCCCCACAAAACCGGGACAAATTCTCCCTGATTTTTTTATTGGGAAAGGGGCATCTTGTTCCCAGGGGCCTTCCCTCCCAAATCATAGGGGTTTCAAGATTTTGCACACTTTGCATTTTCAGGAAATATACTGATTGCACCCGGTATGTTGGTATTTCAGTAATCGGTATCAGTATTTTGGGTACCCGACTGAAAACTGATTTGGGTACCAAAAACTACCCAAAGTATTTGGTTCAATTTGGGCACTGGAAATTCAATGGGTATACCCGTTTTTGCGGGTACTCATTTCAGCTCTAGGGATATCTGCCTTTAAGCCTCATGGAGCAAACTCCCCATCTATGGAGCTGGGCCATGGACTTCAATGGGCAGATGATTTTGTCCATACTGTTCAGTTGTTGAAAAGGCAAACTTTCCCTTGTTTCTCTCAGCAGTCAGATCTGCTCTGATGGTATGTTTCCAACTCCTTTTTGAAGTCCTAGTGAGATGGCACCTCCTCACATAAACGGTTTGTGTTTGTTATCCAGATATCCTTTCCCCCATTCTGCCAGTGAACCTAGGTGACACACAGAGCACTAGAAGCTCATTTTCGGGGAAGGTAAGGTTGGACATTCATATTCCTACTGCTCTGAAAGGTCAGCTTCCCTTCTTCGACTGTCCCCCCTCCCCTTTAGTTACACCCTTTGGTCACCTGTAAGAAATTAGAGTGAAATTAGCCCAGGGGAGTGGCAGCCAAGGACATCACGTGACAGGAAGCTGGGATGTAACACAGAAGATTTAAGTTGTAGAGGACCACCGAAGAATGAACTAAGGACCACCCTGGAACTCTCTGGGTCAGCTAACCACCCAGGGGTGGGGTGGGTGAGAGACACGGCTGCATGAGAGCAAGAAGAAAATAGTAGCCTATTTTCAGGGAAAGCAGCATGGGCACTGGACAGGCCAGGGAAGCGAGGGTCAGACCCCTACTTGGTAATGGGGAGATTTTATCCCTAAGGCATTCCTGCCAGTGAGGTCGCAAGGAAACAGCGGTCAGGCTTGGCCTCCAAGATGCCAGGAGAGTTACCATTGTGTCCCAGTACATCAACCCCAACCTGTCAGAAGGAGGGGGGAAAAAACCTTAGTTCTTGGACCTAACAGAATAGCCAACTCTCAGGAGAGGAAGCCTGGAAGCCATGGGGAACAAGAGCCGGGGCTTAGGTCCAGAGAGCTGGGAGAAAACCAGGCAGTACTGAGGACGTAGAGAAGTGGGGACAGAAGACAGCTTAGAGAGCTGTGCCCAGAGTGGCATTCTGGCAAGACAAGGTAAGCAAGCTAGGAGGGTGATGCCAAGGGAAAACTAGGGACCCCAGTGAGGGGGATGTCTAGATCTAGAAACCCCAGGGAGGGAGATGTCCCAGCTGGCCCAGAACCTTGAATACTAGGGCACAAGGGATTGGGGGCAGGGGGGTGACAAGGTACAAGCCAGGGAGCCAGTCCAGAGGTGCTAGAAAATCAACTTCCAAGGACCATCCCTCTGGAAAGGGGGCTGTAAACACAATCTCAGGTAGAGGCTTGAGTATGGGTGGAGGTCCAAGGGAACATTGGAAGAACAAGTCTCGCCCAATGAAAAACACATTGCTAACAATCTAGGAACAGCTGTAGAGGACAGAGGTAGAACTGATTCCAGGGCCTGAGTCTGCAAATACTTCTAACTAGGCTGAGCTAGAGCCAGACTTGAAGGGAAAGGTCCCAGTAAAAGCAGTTCATAAATCTAAAATTTAACAGGCAGTTTTCAAGATCAGTATTCATGTCTAAGTGATCCTAACCAACTGTGCATCATTGCGCCATCCCTGGAGTACTGAAGCAGAGTGGCTGATGAATAAGCTGACAAATCCAGGCAAGTGACCATAGACGTTGCACACTATTTTTTGGCCACAAAGAAACCAACTGGGCAGGCAAGATAGCACGTTGGTTAGAAAAACAGATTGTTAACAATTAACAGTTTTTGTCAGATAGCAGAATGGGTCTCTGGGTTGAGCAAGCTAGACAGCAAGTTTAGGTCTTCAAAAATATCTCTCTCGTCTTCTCCAAGCCCACATTAACATTGACTCTGAATACGTAACACACTCTTTGCCGACGCACCCCCTCCCACCTGGGAAATGAGACACGGAGACATTGCATGGATTTTAATTGGCCGCACTCTTTAACAAAATAAATCAAGGAAGTTGGTGGGATTGCTTCTAAGCAATCATGGGTCCCGTATTTTATACGTAAAACCTCAACTTTATTAAAACAGGTGTCTGGCCTGGATATGCCCTCCAATGCCAACACCAAATTCAAACATCTAAACATCCCCTTTGAACAGCTCCCTGGCCAAGGCCGAAGGGGAAACTTGTCCAATCGAGCACGAGTAAGGAGGATGGTGTCATTAAGATGGAGGGTCATGCTTGCCCTTACCCCTCTTTGACACCACTCCCAGGGGGATGATATTGCTGTAGCCATGCCCTGCTTATCAGCAGGTATCACCCCCCCATCTCTTATGGAGAGGACTCTTTGATCTATTCTACATCTACCTAACCAAGTAACCCTATTAACCATACTGGACCCCTGCAAGAGTGTGACATGATTATAACAATTCAAATACTTCTACCATTGCCATTCCAAAATTGTATCTATAAAATTAGTGCTAATTGTATTGTTTACTTAAGACTATTTTAAATTCTGTTGCCAATTAAAGGATTATATGCTTCCAATTGGATCAAACTGATGTTATTTATTTATTTATTTATTTCTGAACTATTCCAACACTGCGAAGAAGGCAAAACAAAATGGCACCACATAATTGCTGGGGTGTCCTCCAAAATTCCTTCTTGGCCCCCCTGTGGCAACCGATTAAACCGCAGTATTAGAGGGGTGGGTGGGTGTTGCTTGTTCCTGGATCTCCGGCCGACTGAGGAGAAACACCGCGCGGGCGGCAGTTGTTCCCCTCCCCTTCCTATGCAAAGGGGAGGGACTGCCCCTGTGCCGACCAATCAGGCGCCTCGAACACGGGCACCTGATACCCGGGCCACCAATCAGTGGTGCCCGGGCTATTCAGACGGGGTTTCCCAACCCCTGGGATTTTCGCGCCCATTTCCCGGGCGGGGGAAGAGCAGGACGCGGCAAACACCCCCTCCGCCCCGATTTGGGGGCGGAGGGCCTTTGTGTGGTACTGCAGATGCAATAGCCAACGACTGCGACAGCTACAAGGCAATCACAAAAAAGAAATGAATGGCATGAGGGGTTAAGGCATGTTGAAGGTTGTATTTTAAGCACAATATCCTGGGTCAGACCCATGGTCTATCGAGCGCCGCCTCCTGTTCCCAACAGTGGCCTCTGCTTGCTTCAGAGACGTTAAAGAGTTATGAAGGAGTGATCCTGCCTATGAAAGTCAGAAAATTTCATCCCCTGACCAACTTAACCACCACTAAGATTGGTTTACTTAGAATTTACCAATTCCTTTTAAAACCCCAGTTATGCTATTGGCCTTCAAAAACCATCCTCTACCAATGGGTTCCACAGATTAAACATATGATGGGCAAAAACACACTTCCTTTTGTTTTAAACCGGACGCTAGTTAGATTTATAAAGTGATTCTAGTTCTACCCTTTTGAGAAAATGGTTTTAACTTATTTACCCTATCTGAAGAAGATAATGCATGCTTAGAAACGTACAAGTGCTTGTTAAGCTATCTGCATTAGGTTTTCAACCTGACTCAGCTAGTGTGTTTAAAAACAGACCCCTTTAGTTCCTAATGCAGACAAGCCAGCAAAGAGTTAATGCAAGAAAGGGGTCTCAACATTATGCCCAGCCCTCTCTCCTGCAGCTTTCCATTAATTTCAATAAAGGAATGAGCTAGGGACCAATTAAAAGAACAAATTCAAAATGATGGATTACATGCAAAAATACCTCCAAGCGAAAGTATGAGCTAGCCAATGGTAAAACTTCCAACAAGCTAGAGAGGAATGGTGCCAAATACACCAAACAACAGAGCAGCAATCAAAATTGCCACTAGCAAAGGCAGGGATCAATGATAATTGAAAGATTGTGATCTTTCTTCTTGAACAGCGACACAAAAAGAACCAAGTAGCCAAAGGGATACAAGGTACAGTCACAAGGAAATTATGGAAGAAAAATAGCGTCTACTCACAGCTCCACTTAGCAGAATCCTCTCTTTAAAAAACAAAAACACAAAATCCCCAACACAAAATTTATTTGCTGAATTACAGCGCATTCAGAGTGGAAACAAGGTAGAACTACCAATGTAGTTGCATCAGGCTGCATTCATTTACACGAGTCACTAAGTCTGCAAAAATCTCATTCCCCCACTTTTTTTTAAAAACTTTTTTTCTTTTGCATAAGGTTAGGTCACAAAATGCTGCAGGCATAACGCATGTTTAATCAACTAAGAAACCAGAGTAACTGTCGTGCTTATTTCATCACATGCATTTCTTGTAACGTGTGAAGGAATTAATCCTACTATAAGTCTGCCTGCATATCACAGAACTGCAATGGGCAAATTTCCGGCAGAAATCTCTTCCCCCTCCTGCACAGAATTTCCCTTTCAGTGCATGAGGAAGGAACCGGGGGTGGGGGGGGGATATTTTTATTTATTTATTTTTAAATTGTGGGAGAATCAGGTCCCTGATCATATAGTGCCGAAATGGGAAAGCTTCTCTCTCCCTGGGACCACTTTGAAAATTAGTACAAGCTCTAAAAGCTGCCTAAGTTGGGGTGGTGTTGTTTAAGGGGATGCATTCAGGAAGATGAGGGTCCAGATCATGGATCTGTGCGATGTATTTCTCCCCTTTTTTTCTATGCATACCCTCATCTCTGCTCCCTTACCCTGAGATCCCTCGGTCAGTACTGGGGTTGGGGTAGAAACCTGATTGAAGAGACTGATCCAGGAACCAGAAAGGGGCCAAATAA
This sequence comes from Sphenodon punctatus, assembly GCA_003113815.1. Classification (NCBI taxonomy): domain Eukaryota; kingdom Metazoa; phylum Chordata; class Lepidosauria; order Sphenodontia; family Sphenodontidae; genus Sphenodon; species Sphenodon punctatus. The sequence continues at coordinate 168,595 of QEPC01010671.1, forward strand.
AGGGTGTTAAACAAGACAATAGTGCACATTAACCCACACCAGGTGGATGCTTCCTTCGGAAGGGAGTTCCACAACCGTGGCCCAACTACCGAGAATGCCCTCTCCATGGTGGCTCCCCACCTTACATGGGGGACCCCCAGATATGCACCCCTGGTGGATTGGAGGGTTCATCCTGAGTCACGGAAAGACGAGGCGGTCCCCGAGATAAGAGGGGAAGAGACCGTGCCCATGTGCCCGTATCCTGTCAATTAAGTATGAGTGCACATACAAGTCTGCCAGCACCAGAATCATGGGCACCAAGCCTAGAGTGCTCCATGGAGCAACTGCTTCCTGCCCCTCTCTCCTGCACACACGTATCATCTGCCTTAAAAGCCCAACGTGTGTCAAATTCAGTGTTGTCCCAGCTTAACCTGGTTTGCAGCATGTCCCCAACGCTCCCAGTTTCAAAGCCATTGCCTTCTTCGCAGCGACTTCTACAGCCTTTACATCACTGCCGCCATGGCTCCGAAAAACAGCCAGTCAACTATGGTAATGCACCTGGGGGATGGGGAGAGGCCTGCATTTGCACAGATGCATGATAAAGACTTCCATTTATTGCTAATTATGTAGGATTTCTCTTTACTGTGTTCGCAGGTGACCAAGAGAGCGCTGGAGAGAAGCAGAACACAAACAGTATGCATGGGAAGTGGGTGGGGTGGGACCATGGGCTTGCAGAGGGAAGAGGCAGGATGGCAAATTGGCAGACTTAGAGGTTGGGGGTGGAAGCCAAAATGGCAGGCATAGAGGAAAGGGCCAGTTCACTAATGGCAGTGCTTGATTTCTGTATGTTCTTCCCTCTTCTGCAGTGATCACAGAAGAACTGTGTGCCCTAGAGATCCCACCGCAGCAACAACCTATCATTCTGAGCCTTTTAAACCTCGAGAATGAGAATGGGGTTTCCAGCAGGCTGAAGTGGTCTGTCGCCAAGGTCTCCCCTTTTGGCTGGGTCAGATAAGTGTGCTGTGCTGCACTCAATTACTCAAAGGTTTGAGATCTCTGGAAACCTTGGGATACGCTTACGGTTCTACTGTAATTGGTACTGTATAGATTGATTTTTATTCATCAGTCAACCCAAAGAATGCACAAAATGGTCAAGGTAAAATAAAAACCACTCTAAAATAGCTTAAACAGGAGACTCCATTTCCCCCTCCTCCCTACCCCCCAGCCGCCATTTTTGTGCATCACTGCATTTCATGAACCAGAAGCAATATCATTATTTACTTATTACTCCTAATGGCCCAAGGGCATACTAGGCATTGCACCAAGTCAAGGAAAGACACAGTGCCTGCTCTACAGAGTTTGCAATCCAATTATGAGCATCACTCAAAGCGAGGGTCATAAAGAGGGGAAGGGGAAAGGACGGGCAAGGACACAAAGTCATTTTAGAAGATTGCCAACTAAATTCTGGAGACTGTGCATTCACATAAGCAACTGATTCTGTGAGCCTTGGCAGGTATGCCACCACACTCCCTTCCCAAGAATGCGGCATACAACATCAGAATGCACTATCTTCCCTTATGCCTTAGCTAGACCCTCTCTTTCAGAAAAGGCTGATAAATTTGATCTCCCAATATTTTTGCAATTACCTGCTTTTCTGCAATATTCACCTACAATTATATTTCTGGTACTTGTTTTTGGGACACACTTGATTCTGCACCCCAGTGAAACATTAAAACCCCTGGAGGTGAATTAATAACTCTTTGGCTCCCAAGCAAAAATGTACGGCTCCTCTGTGCCAGACATTTTTCATATCACTAGCTATCATTTTTTACTATCACCGCTGCAGAAGCTAATTTTAAATTTACTTTAGCCAACAAAACTTTGACAATGAAGAAATTGAGAGAGAGAAGGCAAAAGCAACCAGGAAACACTGGAGGAGCTCAGCTGGCATTGGCATTTTAATTATATTAAATACCTTGCACCAATATGCTGACATGCATTTTTAGTCATTATTGCCAGCATTAATGGTCCGATTCACCATTCCCCTACTCAGTTCCCATCTGCTACTCAAGGCCTCAAGAACCTAGCCGTACCTGCTTTCCCTTCAGCTGTTTTAAAGTTTCTCTGATCCATCACCAAGACTGCTTTTCAAAGTAGGGGGGCCAACCCATTTACTTCTGAAGGTAATGAAAGTTAAATAGGAGGAAGACAAGACCACAACCAGTAATCCTATAGCAAGATCAGTAAGCCCAAACTAAAATGGAGGCACCTAAACTCTGCCCAACCTAGGCAAATGCCCCATTTTTATTTAACTACATAGGATTTAAATTGTATTTATAGATTTGTATTTTTATTGTTGGTCAGAACCAGAGTGCTCTAGAAGGGAGGCACACTATAAGTTATTAGTATTATTAACTGTTCCCAAGTTAAACAAAAAAGCCCATTACCTTAAAAATAAATCCAATCTCGTTATTTTGACTTACATAGAGAACTCAATAGAGTCAGTCTTAAACCTATGTTAATATAATAAATTGAATTCATGTCAGTCTACTTTTACCACACACAAAGATCTGATTTATTTATTCATTCATTAAAAAAACAACCCAAGAAGAGGTCTTCACACTGGTACTAAGGTAGAGAACACTGGTCTTTGTCCTCCATGCACCAGTAATAAGTACACCTGCAATTTTTTATGAATCACCATTCTTGTGGTTTCTTAGGAGTCAGAGGTCACGGGAATTTAGTCACATTGCAAAGATGGCAGATTTAGAGCCCACATGATTACAAAAAAAAAGGTGATACACAAATGCAAGTGTACACCAATGACTAAAACCCCCAAACAAATAAAAAAGATTGAGTTCTTACATCTTTTTAAAGATTTTTACTCATGATTGGGGGTGGGGGGGGTGGAGTCTTTATTTTATTTTTTTAATTTTTTTAAGATTTGAAAATTTATATAGCACCAGAAACATACCTGGCACTGTTCATTAATTAGAGACAGGTAGCTGCCCTAGGAGCAGGCTTACAATCTAAGAGAGACAAAAGGGGAACGTAGGGAAAGACAGAGGATGCAGCCGCATGAGCTGCGGAGCAGCGCGGGGAGCAGGGCAGACCATTATCACCCTCGGGGAAGCTGGGCAGCCGGCCAGCGGACCTCCCACCAGAACGTGGGGCGGGCCAAGACGCCAGCCACACAAGCAGTGAGGGGGAAAAGGACGCAATTTCACTCATGACAAGCTAGGGAAAGCCTGATGAAGAGGTAGGTTTTCAGGAGGTATTTGAAAGTTTGGAGGGAGGGAGCAGAACAAATGTATCCAGGGTAGGAGTTCCAGGAAGGGGGGGGGGGGGGGGGGGGGGGGAAATCAGCAAGAGAAATGGGGCAAAGATGTTTACAGGAGCAAGGGGGTCGCGAGCATGTAAGGGTGGGGGCAGAGGAGGAGCAAAGCCCCCGGTCAGGAATGTGGTGAGCTACAAGAGCAGAGAGATATGGGGGAGCAAGGACATGAAGATCCTTGAAGGTGAAGACTAGGAGCTTGTGCTGGATGTGTTCATGTAGAGGGAGCCTGTGTAAGGCGGAGAAGAGGGGCTGAATGTGGTCAAAGCGACAGGCAAGGTGGATGACTTTGGCAGCAGAGCGTTGAATGGAGATGGGGGCAGGGGGTGAGATCAGAGCAGGTGAGACCAGTAAGGAGGAAGTTACAGTAGTCAAGGCAAGAGATGACTAGAGCATGGACTAGAGTTTTTGCAGTGGAAACAATAAGGCAGGGCTGGATTTCAGCAATATTATATGGGGTGAAGCAAAAGGATTTGGCACCAACCTGGATGAGAGGCATAAAGGAGAGTGAGGAGTTCAAGATGAATCCCAGGCTACAGGCCTGAGGGACAGGATGGATGGTGACATCCTCAATGGAAATTGAGAGAGGAGTAGGTGGGGAATGTTTTGGTTCTACAAGGGAAGCCATTTCAGTTCTCATCCGAGCTGGGATCATCTCTGGTTGGGTTGAAGATGATAATTATACATATGTTCTGGCTACAGGGAAGCCACAGCCAGCCCATGCGCATTAGGGTTGCTCCTACCGCCGCGCCCACGTAAGATGGCTGCAGCACGAGTGCCGATAAAGACTGAAACCCACGTCGTAGTGCTGGCTGGTATTGTAGCCCATTTACCACAGCCTTTTGGATCACAGCATACAAAACACAACCACCCTGGGCCATGCTATTTTTCCTTTTCCGGGAGCCCCTGCAATGGCCATTTCCACTAGTGTGGGATGTGGGGTCCCATTCCCTTCCACCGAGGCCCCAAACACAACCACCTCTAAGGCCCCATAGGAGAATGTTCTCAAGGGGATAAGGCCACCATGGGCCCACATTTTACCTTCTCCCTGGTCCCCACAAATTTTAAGTCTGGCCTGCCCTAGAGGATGCCATAAATACACTATTATCTGGAGGAGGGATATGTTCCTTTTCCCAAAGACTGTTTGTTCTTCTGTTTTCTGCCTTGTGTCTTTCATTCTGTCTCTTTTGTCTCTCCTCCCTCTCATAGCCTCAGAACATTTGAAATATTCAGACTTTCAAACACACTGTGTTGAGGATGAATAGACACATGTTGTCAAACCCAGCCTCACTAACAGCAAGGACTTTTTAAACTATTTGTAAACTCCTAATAGGAATGCAAAATTAAGTGAAAACATTTTTAGAGCTAAGAGATAGGGTTAGCTGTTGAATAAATGACTGCTGCCCTAATTGTTGATATTACAAGTGACAGATTCCAAAGTGTTTACTAGCCATAGCTGTTGTTAATCACGGCAAGTTGTCAGTTTTCAACCATAATCTTTTTAATAAATGAAGGGAGTTGGAATACCTCAATAGCAATTAAATGTTTATTTGGCCCCACAGAGTAATAAACGCATCAACCCATAGGTTTTGTAGTACATTAGCTACAAATACAATATTAAATTCAGCTGCCATGCCAGAGTTCTCGCCCTGCACGGAGAAGTGTAACAAAGATAAAACATATCTGATTTCTCACCCTATACTTTGTTGATCTACAACTGCCTTTCTTTCAACACTAGGAAAATCCGGAGGGGTTCTGCCTTGTGTGTAGACTTCTCTGTGTTTTAAGTTGACAGGTGATTTGTCTGTTTTAGGGCTGAAACTCTCAATTTTCTCACGATTCTCAACTCATTTTTTGCAAGAATCGATAATCGAGAAAATCCCGATTCTCGACGCTTTCTTGGTTGAGAATGTCTCAATATGTCATTACCTTTTACTGTTACTGCTACTGTTAACTATTTACTACGTTGGTCCTCGTAATGTGCATGTGCAAAATGGCTGTGCAAAATGGCTGCCCTTTTCCAAAATGGCGGCGACACTGCCACACCAACTTGGAAGAGGTGCAGCCATGCTCATGACCAGTGCAGTGACCATTTTTCACATGCACATTATCTGGAAGAACACAGTACACGGTAAACAGTAACAGCAAACAGTATATTGAGAAAATGTTCTACTGACATCTCAAACCATTAGTGAAATCATCCCAAGATCTCGTAACGGCCCTCAATTCTCACAAGATTTTCACGAGAAAAACTGATTCTCGTTTCAGCCCTACTCTATCTCAGACAGTGCTGGGAATTTTCAAACAGAACTCTTTTGCACAGAATCCTCCCAAAAGGATGATTCTGTGCAAAAGAAGAAACCCAAAAGGCCTCCTGCCATTAAGCAGGAGCTGCAACTTTTTTCTATAACAGCCCCCAAGAAGTGCCCAACTAATCTATTTTTAAAAGGCCTCTAGTGATGGGGCCTCCACAGTCTCCCTTGACAGATTTCACAGCCTGTTTCCATAGCTAAAAAATTCTTCCTTAAAGTTTAGCTTCAATCTTTTCACATTTAATTTAAATCCATTATCTCTGATCCTATCCTCTGGCACCATTTTCCTTATTGCAGCCTTTTGCATTATTTGAAACCTATAATCATGTTGCACCCCCTCCCCTTAATCTCCTTTTTTCAAGGCTGAACATTCCCAGTTCTTTCAATATTTCCTTATAGGAATTTCTCTCCATCCCCTTTATCACCCTCGTTGCTCTCTTCTCCACATTAGGTGGCTCTGTCCAAACTGTGCCATTCTGTAGGAATCCTCCAATTTCTTTGGAACTTTTTCATGGGATCATGCCTGGCCCTGAAGAAGTGCCTTTCTGGGATTGGAACTGCAACCACCATGGAAGTATAAGACAACAAATCTCATACTTCCAGCCCTAGAGTGGGGCTATAATGAAAGGCAAGTCAGATGGAACACATGCCACGCATGGTTAGCCCCACTGACTTCAATGGGAATGGCCACAAAACTATGTCCATTTTACACACTGTGAGTCAGCAGTAAACATACATCTTTGCAGAACTCATGAGCCATTGGGTAATTTCAGATGTAACAGGACCATGGTCAACTAGTGAACCCCCTCTGGTGGCTGTTTGTCATGTTGCGTCTAAAAGATTCCCGCCAGATGTTCACCACGGTGAATATCTGGCAGGAATCAAATTCACAACGCTTCCGGAGGTGAGGCCGGCCTCACCTCAGGAAGCGTGGTTAGATTGGCCACGTTCCGGGATGGGCCAAAAGTGATGTCTGTATTGTTGGCCCATCCTGGACAGTGGCCCAGACCACGATACGGGATCGAGCGCAGCAGCCAAACTGGCCACTGCGCCCACCCGTCTCCCGGAGGGCGGGCAGCCACGGGAGCACGGGGCTGTGTGGCCGCACATTGCGCCGCGCAGCACTGTCCCCCTCCCCGATGAGAATCAGGCCGGCACATCTAAAGGACGGACGGCCTGATTTCTGGCCGGGATCCAAAACGGATCCCGGTCCGTGGTTCAGTGCGGCAGGCCTCCAGGCCCGTCACATCTGAAATTACCCATAGTTTGACCACAACAATGTTACACTCATGATATTGAAGCACAGTATAGATGGCCCAGACTAGAACACTCCACACAAGATTCTATCTTCACCAGAAACTTCATTTAAAAAAGCGAACACTAATTGGAGCTCATACGGAACTAACCAATGTTGAAACATTGAAGGTGTCAACATTAAAGCACAAATTACAGATACAAGAATGTAATCCACAAGCTATTTACTGCAGAATAGACCCACTGAAGCCCACAGGGCAACATGGAGCATAGCAGATGCATCCAAACAATCTGCCTTAGCTACAAGACCAGAGTACAATGAATACAAGGCGGCCAGAAATTCTAGAGAAGAATTAATGGCTTAAATACATGACTTAATGGCTAAATAAATAGCAACAAATATTTGTTTGTTGGGGGTGGGGGGGTAGCATTTCTATACTGCACCATACATAGAAAGTGTAAACACCTCCTGGCCAAAAACATATAGTCTAGGTTATCTTCTTTGTGACATAACACAGGCAGGAAGGACAGGAAAGAAAAAAAGAGGCAGGGTTTTGAAATAGTTTGTTTTGCAAGCCATGTGGGTAATACACTTTTTAAAATTTTAATAGTAAGCTGCCTGCACAGAGGAATGTGACATTGTCAAAAGGATTGTGGAGGGAGGAGAGATTGTAAGGGGGAATATGAAAAAGACCACTTGCTAAATGTTCACAAGAGGCATTCAGGATTCCATTGAGAAAGGAAGATGTGGCAGCAAAAGCAGCACTAGACAGATCATCCTCTTATCCTCCTCTGACCTGTAAGGCAGGGGTCAAACACTATAGCATCCTTGAGAGCCCTGGCAGTGTGTGATCGAAGTCTGGGCACCAGCCAGATCCCTCTCCCGCTTAAACCAGACATTGCCAATTAAGGGATGGAGGTTGCGCAACAGGAAGCTTGTTTGTATGTGGCAAGCACCACGGGTCTCTTAATAAATGAAGAGATCATTTTGTCAAAAAATATGACCACCAGAGCCCAGACAATGCTTATGTCACTCCTGGAGCTGGCAACAGACTGCTCTTGTCCCCACATCCTGTAAAAGAATACAGTTTCGCTTTCTGTTCCATCAGCCTCTCTCAGGACACACGCAAGGAGGGACAGGAAACATATAAGACACTTAAACTGAAGTGCTTTGAAAGGAGAATCAAAAGAATCACTACTTCAGAGCCTTGGAAGAGGAATCCTAGTCATAAGGTTACAGCCAATGACAACAGAGCTTAAAGAATCATATAATGAGCATCTAACTCTAACTTATTTGGTTTCCAATTAATTGAAGAAAATAGTTATTCCTCCTGGGGAAAATCCACTCCACAAACACAACTGATATTGTTGGTTCAATGGATATTTTGGTTCCATGTTATTGCAACCCCAAGTATGTAGTATCTCCTAGTGGGCTTTTTCTTATGGCAAGTGAGATTTTACAAAAGAAAAAGGGGAGTGGGGGGGGGAGATTGCTGGGGGCAGGGAAGGGCAGTTGGCTGAAACATCTTTTTCAGAGCTGTACGGTTTATCCATTTGGGGCCTTCTAGTCAGAGCCACTTGTGACGTTAATCTGGATGTGACAGAATACAAACTATAAATAGGATATTCTGTTCCGTACAAAAGAACTGAATAGCTTGTGAAAAAAACATAATTAGGAAGAACAACAACTGGAAAGGATTCAGAAAACAGCGACGATGATAAAGCGCTTGGGCTGGAATGCAGGTTTTATGAGGAAGCTCTGAAGGAGCTGAGTATATTCAGCATCAAGAAAAGAGGACTAAGGAAGGACATGATAACAGGTTTCAAATATTTAAAAGGTTGTCAAGAGACAACCAAGAACAATTGTTCTCCGCCGCTGCTGCTGGGGTAAAGAGAAAATGTTATTAAGTTGTAGCAAAGCAGATTTAGATTAAGCAGCTAGGAAAACATCCTAATTTAAGAACAGTTGGGCAATAAGAGCTAAGAACTGCCATACCGGGTCAGAACAATGGCTCATCCAGCCCAGCATATCAGTCTGTGACAGCGGCCACCTTCAGTCATTTCAGAGAAGTGCCCCAACAGGTCATAATGGAGTGATCCATTTCCTACTATTCACTCCTTGCTGACAATCAGACATTTCATCCCCTCCTGACCAACCTGACTAATAGCTCCACAGGTCAGACCTGTACAGGGGGGCATATTGCTGAGGAAGTGTGTGAAATCTTTTCCACTGGAGGTTTTAAGAGGAAGCTGGATAAGTGTTTGCGAAGGAGGATACCGTCTAACTCCAGGAGATGGGGCTCTCTGGGTGCACCTGTACTACAGATCTCGCCAGAGGCAGATGCAGGGGGCATGTTCATGAGGCTCCCTCAGGAGCAAGAGAAGTTGAGTCAACGTTTCCAGTGCTGCTGAAGCCTCTTGGGGGCTGTGGGAGAAAGGGAGCAGTGTGCTCCAAGCCACTATTGTGCTTCCCAAACCCACTAGGCCTGCCTGGAAGCTGGAGCTCTGATGTGAGGGAGCAGATGCAGGAAACCATTCTGCCCTGTCCCCAGGATTGTGGAAAGCCACAATCAATGTAAAATGCCTTGTGTCTCTCTGCAATATGAACCTTTTGGTATGCAGCTTTGGGGCTTGGGAACTTTGCCCACCCTGGTCTACCTAATTCTGCCTTGGTAACAGGAAGTTGAACTTGGAAATCCTTCAGATCTGTTCCAGCCTTCTGATTCTATGAGAATTCTGAAATATACTGAAAAGATTTAGGCGTTACCGTAATGCTGAAAATAAAATGCTTTTCACACAGAAGCAAAATGGGTCTAATATTGACAGCAACATAAATTTTCACCACTGCGGGAAAAGCAGACCTCTCAAGCGTGCTGGATTTTCCAGGACGTCCCTGATTTGATACCTCTTTGGTTCTCTGTCCCGGGAAACAGTGGTGTTGAAAAGTCCCTCATTTGCATGGGAGGGGTGAGGAATAGCAGTTTGTAAGCCATCAATGGTGACAACGAGCTGGATTCTCCAGCCTGAAAGACCAAAGCAGGTTTCTCCAGGCAAGCTTAAAGCAGCCCCTCCCATGCCATAGATTATAAGGGGCTCTCTCTTGTCCTCTCCTTTATTACTCTTACTCTTTTCCTTGCAGTCTTTGGAATTAAACGTTTTTTTAAATGGTTTGGGAACATTTAAAAAAAAAAAAAAAGATCAGTAGGTCAAGGCTGCTGGGAACAGATCACCCCGTTATAACCTATTACGTACTTCTCCAAAGAACCCAAGATTGGCCACTGTCAGAGACAAGATGCTGGGCTCGACAGATCATTGTCTAACCCATTATGGCACTTATGTTCTTAAGGCTTCAGGCCTGGGCTTTGTAAGGGGTTGATGTTGTTGTTTTAAAAAGGAAACTTAAAGAAATCACAACCACCACCACCAGAATTTCATACCAGCTTCTCTATTAGAAAATAGCCCAACTCTTACCCTTGAGAAAATCCACACAGCATCTCCTGTCAGAAAGAATCCACATAGGAGGAGAAACATGAAGTGGAAGGAAAGCTTTACTGGCAGAAGGAGGGCTATGTAACTTGTAAAACTCACTTGGCACGTGGTTGTGGAGACCAAGCAGTTACATGAAGTGAATGTTATTTATCCCTTGTCTCTCCCTATGTCCCCTCTCCTTGCCCCTGTGTCTATTATATTGTAAGCCGTAGGTAGGGACCGCGTCTATCTTATTGTTCTGTAAAGCGCCAGATACACAGCTGGCGCTATACAAATGCTAATAATAATAATAATAATAATAATAATAATAATGTGATGGAGCCTGGACATAAGGACTGGCAGGGCAAGGGTTTAAGTCTGGCTTATAAGAGAGATTATTGTATGGATACAAGACCCCTGTAAATTTTATGCAAATTACATCCCGCATTGTCCTACAATGTGAGAATCACTGTCCCTCATTTCAGAGTTCAGGGGTAGAGAGGTATGGGAAAAAGAAATGGAAGCGAAAAACCAAAAGACCTGTTTCATATATTAATTTATTTGTTAAATGTTTATCCTGCCCTTCCTACAAAGATTCAGGGCAGCTTACAAAGATATAAACAAATATTAAAAACATAGAAACGTATAAAAGACAAAAGTTACAACCCCCTACCCTCCAACCCTCTCCCTAACCCCAGCATCCAATCCCACCCAACCCTATCCACCCCCTGCCCCAGGGGTAATACCCTCTACATTAACTCATGCATCTACACTGTTCATGCAAATACCATATTTTAAAAGTGAAAAAGAAAGGTAATTCCCCTTATTAAGTGAAGCAGAGTATCCTGGGAGCAAGTGTATGTGTAAAATAGGACAGGGTGTTACATACGGGTATTAAGTCACCCAACACCTACCTGTTCACACAAGTAAGCTTATCCTCTGGGCTAGCTTGCTCCAGGTGTTCTCTATGCTCATTGGAACATGAGCGAAGTGAGAAAGTTACCACTGAAGTATGTACCCCACTAACCACCAGCTCAAGTAAACATGCCAGCAGACTAGCAAATACCAGGTAGTCAAGGCTTGTGAGGAACAGACAGACGTTTTAATGTTTCAATCCCAGAGAGTCAGGCCACTTTCACACGTCACTGGGGAGTCAGAGAAACTTCTACAAATGCAATCGTGGCTCTAATCTCACGGGAATTAGCACACGTGAGAAAGCGCTATTCCGTGTTTATTCCACAAGAACACCAGTAATTTAAAAGCTACTTTGGGGGACCTTGTCATGCACGATAAAAGTGTAATAGCACATTCCTACATGTGCTAATTCCCATGAGAATAGACCGACGATGGCATTCACGGAAGCTTCCCTGCCTCCCCGGTAACGTATGAAAGTGGCCTCTGTTTTAAAGATGCAACAACTCACATTCTGAGGATAACCAAGAGAATTAAGTTACCTGGACATAATTTTACCCCCGAGTTAAACAACCGCTTGCTTCTGTCACCAACTAATGGGATAATGTAGACCTTTCCCATAATTCACTAGTACATAAGCTGTTGCTGTGACCCGAGTTATCTGAAAAGAATCCATGAGGGAAACTGGTATGGTGTATGGGCATGTCTAAGAAACTGGCTACCTCCATTAACATTTGAACACAAACTCCAAAGCAAACGGACTACATTTAGGAGCAAAAAACCCATTACTTCTCAAGCATAACGCAGCTTTACTGCAGGTGTCCAGACGGACAAACTAGGCTACCTGAGGTTACGGGCAAACTACCCCTGAAAATAGTAAGTATTTCACAGAAACTGGTCTTGAAGAGAGGGAGGGAAAGGGGGGTGGGGGGAGAACAACCTCTTGAATCAGAGCTCATTGAGTAAATTAATCTAATTTTCTGAAAGCTCTTGGAGGTCTCTATTCTTGATTTAACAATTTCCCTTCAATTTGCTATATTCAGTAGGTAATGGATTTCCTTATTTTTGCACCACTCTTCTGAGTAGTTGCCAAAGTGGTAATAACCCAACTTGGGGATGATGTTGATGCCTCAGTCTAAAAACTTAACTGTACAAATTAGACTGTTAAATTAGGTTTTTAACTGCCCATGGTCATAGTGACCAGACATTCCACCTCAGGGTGACCAAGAGGATTGAGTCATGCTTTGAGCTGCCCAGTCATGCTGTCACCCTGCACCCAAAAGCCAGGAAAGTCCCACCTGGCTTCTGGGCAGAGAGAGAGCGCTAGACTCTGGACACTATGGGACGCAACTGGATGCTTACAGCACTGCCCAGTGATGCAGAAAAAGTCGGTCCTGCCCCTGCAGCCAGGCTCCAACCCTGGCCCTCCAGCTGGCATGTGCCCTAGCCAGGCCCCACAAGACAAGAGTTGGGTCCTGCTCCCCAGGCTAGGTGGCACATGCTAGCCAGGCCCAAACCTGCCACCTCGACTGCCAGTGAGTGAGAGTCTAAGCAGGTTTCTTGGGCTGTTTTTAGAAGAGACAGTACCATGCAAGTCCACCCAGTGGAAATGTGGGGGGCTGCCTGTTTAAAAGCGGCAGTGTGTGGCAGCACGCTCCCGTGACCCACACACCTCCACCCATCTCTCTGCATGGAGCAACCGGGAAAAACCCAGGTTCCTCCATGCAGGGGCATGGGGGAGCACACACCCATCTGCAACCATCTAAACCCTCCCACACACAGCGTACATCTAAGAACAGCCTGTGTGTGACTGACTTACCTCCTGCTTGTTCGCTTTTTAGCCAAGATTTTCCCGGGCCTAGTCTCAGTTAGGCCTTAGGCTATTTTAAAGCATGTGCACAATTGACAAACTTAGCTAATTCATATCTACTTATGCAAATTGGAGTTAACAAGAAGCGGAGCATGGGGTGTCCCATTTGTATTTTGGGCAAAATGACCACATTCTGAAAACACAGATTTCCACTTGGTTTTGCTTTGTCACAGGAATTTTTGTCCAGCCTATTGGCTACCTGCTGCCAATTTGTTTGTATAACTCGGTTTTAAAGCACGACTTTTAAAATAGTGCTGTAAACAAAATACCTGATTGGACATTGTGAAATAATTAACATCAGCATGGCTTGTGTGTATACTTGAATGCACCAACTCCACAAAATTGTATACGTGCGTGGCAATTTCTACCCAACATCAACTCTGGACAATAGCAGAATTGCTGCCAGCAAGCTTTGGAGGTGCATTGCCAGAAGCATAAGGTGAGGATATTACAGTAGCAACACCTGCAAAATGCAGATGCTTTCTCTCTCCAGCCTTAACTGTTGTCAGTTCCTCAGCTGCATCAAAGTCAAAGAAATTAGTCAAATGTTTTTTCTTAATTAGGAAAAGCTTGACAAAGCAGTAACGTGTCTACAGATATTTTAGCTAGTTAGCAAGTTACTAAACCTTTAAAACAAGTAGTTAAAAAAATGAAGGACTAGATGGCACATTAAGTTTCAACACAACCAGTATCGACTTCATAGGAGAAAGAATTAAAACATGCACAAAGAATTGTGCCCTGTTCTTGTGAAAGTTTAAAATCTGGAAGATATTTGGAAATGTTCATCTTGAGTTACATGGCGGTCTCTTTCAGAGAGGAAATAAAGGGAGGGAGGATGAATGCAACTGGAATGTTTATAGTCAGAAATTTCTCAGTCCTAGTATCCAAGGCAATGTCTTCATGCTGGTTACCATGACTACTAAAAGTGCAGAAAATGTGCATTCCTGTCTCACCAAGTAGCCTTTCTTGGAAGACACTGGAAGCCATCTATCTCACGGCTATCCAAATGAATTGTCTATGACAACAGCCACTACCTTGTTACCATTGGTTCACTCTGGAATGTCTCCTGTCAAACCTTGAAATGGGATACAGCCGTACAAAATGATAAGCAGCATTAGACTTAAATTGGACTGAATTAGCTGTGCCGCATGGAGAAACACGAAACATTCCTCTTTCAGATAGACTTTGGGGGTCATTTTGGACCGAGTTACTGCTGGTGGCGATTACAACTAGATGGTCCTGTGGATAGACTGCAAGCTAGAGCTGTCGCACTGTAAAATTGTTTCAGGCAATTTTGAGGGATGATTGTTGCAGAGCTAAGGCCTGCTCATCATCATTCATCCATGTACAAAGCTTTTGTTGGTGCCGTTAGAAGACAAATGGGGAAGAGATGGAAATGCTGCATCTACTTGAAGCAGAAGGAAAGAAGTAGCGTGCATGTAATCCAGCCCTGTGCCTACATGAGAAATGTGTGAAGTTGGTTTTCTCCAGTCAGTACAGAATCAATAGATCGATTTCCAATCTGTTGCACTGTATCAATTGCTTCTGGTCAAGTTAAGGATGATTTGCCAATGGAATTCTTAACAGAAGTATAAAGGTTACTGAGGAAATGCACACATCAATGCACTTTGCAGGGGGACTAAAACCAGACAACGCAGGTCACCACTTTACACAGACACTTTTCATGGCAAATCTTTAATAGGATAGCATATCACAGCCCAGACATGCGGTGAAGTCAAATAATTTGCAATTATTTACAGGAAACCATAGAATCTTGATGTAAATAACTGCCTGCAGGAAACTCTCCCTAAATATGGCTTAAATACTAAAATAGTAATTAGAAGGGAAGTGGAAGTGTGATTGAATGAAAGATTATTATTATAACATGGATTATGGATCCACATACATCCCGGAAGTGTGAACTTTGCTCTTCCCCTAAATTAATCAGCCAGAATATTCAAATCAGGCCGCATCTTTTTTATTTGGGCACTTTCCGATTCCTGTATCTGTCCCATAGATTCAGTCCCTAGCCTCAAACAATGAAAGAGTGAGCCCCAAGGGAAGGAAGCAGAGATGGTTACAGGGAGGTCTCTCTTCTGAGAAGAAAGAATTTAGACCTTCCCCTTCCTTCATCCTGAACACTTCCTTTATGCATCCCCATCCCAAACTCCTATGCTGAGCTTGTACTAACTTTCAAAGTGGTCCATGGATGGGTAACGGTTCTCCACTCCAGTCTAGGAGAGTGGCTGCTGTTTTGGTACCCAATATAAGACAGACAAGAATCAAGCAGCACAATCCTGATGCTCTCGGCATCAGTGATAGCCTTTGCCACCAGCACAATTCCCAGTTGCCTCAAGAGGAAACATGTTGGCACCAAGGGCTAGTGTGCCAATGCCAGACAACTTCAGGGTCATGCCCAAAGCAGTTAAGAGAATATCTTTTAAAATAATCTTAAATATTTTGGTATGATTGCAACCGTTACCCTGGAGTAGTCCTATTGAAATTTATGAGATTGCAGCCATTGTCTCATCTCACTAAATAAGAGTGCATTTAAAAGTCAGAGCTTAACATCATTACAGCTGTTTAGCCACAGAAAGCAATCAGCCTGCAGTCAGCGGTGATCAAAAATAGGTTTTGGAGATGGGGAAAAATCCTTTCATATCCTATGGCTTCCCTAAAATTGTGTCTAAGAAAAAACCCAATCAAAATGGAGCTTACCAGAAAAGCAGAGACAGTCATGATTACCGGACAAAAATTCTGAATTCTTAATTACCAGTGCTGTGCTACAAAAAATGTATATACATTTCTCATTTCAAAGAGCAATGAAAATAAGCTGGTAAGATCTTTTCCATTTAAGTAAATTCCTTGGTGGAAAACGGCTTTGCAGTAAAAAAAACTGAGCGAACAATTTAAGGTTTTTAGTTTTTCAAAGTCCTTTAAAAACATTTTTTTATTTCATATGGAAATTTTTCATTAACAAAAAGCCTGGAATTTACGCCCTGCACCACCACCCAGAACTCTATAGGGTTTCCTGGGGCAAGCACCGGCCGAGAACGGAGTTGTAGCATGGGCCCACCAAGCAGACTGACAGCAGCTCTGCCTCCAGCCGGTAGGTGGACCTCTCCACTGGCGGTGCTCCAGGATACTCCAGAGCACCACAAGGAGGACTGGAGTGGAGCATGTTCCACCTCTGCTCTGCCTGCACATCTGGCCTATACACATACGGGCCACCCAAGACGGAGGCAGAGCAGAGGTGCAGCTGCCATCCATCTGTTGACACCCATTGCTGCGAGTGGAGGACAGAGGGAACAGGGAAAGGAATCTCAGATGCTGGAAAGGACTGGGCAGAGGAACTGGGTCTGAGTCTCTGGAAGTATAAAATCAGGGACTGAAAAACAAGTAAACTTGTAACCAACCAGAAGATACGAAGAGACTTTGGGCTCATTCACACATGCAGGAAAGTGTCATTAGAAGGTTAGGAGAGGGAAATCTGCATGCAAATCGGGTGCATCTCTGTCAATCGCCCTTGAAAATGCACATAAAAGCTTCAAGCATGTGCCTCTGGGCATTCCGACAGGATCAAAGATGCACCCGATTTGCATGCAAATTCCCTCTTATGACGTTCCAATGACACTTTCCCACACGTGTGAACGAGTCCTGTGTTACCAGGACTTAAGTCTCACTAAGTGTCACTGTCCTAATGCCAGATGCAGCAGACTGCCTAAAGTTATGTTGAAGTTTATAATTCAGACACTTACTGTTTGTTTTCGGCTACCGGTGAACACCTTTTTTCAGAGCAGGAGAAATCCTAGAAGCCTAGAAAGGGTGGGGCTATCCCATCACAGTACCACTTTAAAAAAAAAAAGTGCCTCTCTCTGCAAATGCCCAGCAGCTGAACCTGACAAGCAAAAAGCTCTACATTTCCAATTTCCATGGAAATGGACTTTGAATAATGAAAAACTAAGTGTTTGAAAGCTTCTTTTTAAAAAGAAAACCGCCACCACCATGCAAACCAACCTACACCTTGTATTCTCTCATCCAACATGCATTTCCCCAGGAAACCAGAGCAAAAATGAGAGCTAGCAGATAAATTAACAAGAACCCTGACCACCAATGCCTTTCTTGCTACCATTTTTCATTTTCACTCACAGTGGTGGGCATCCCTGCACAAATCATTCAGCACTAGTTACATTACACTCAGTTTGATGCAAGCCAGTGACATTCTGGAAGTACAATGGGATCTTAAGGTACAGAGTCTGAAGTGCGGATGGGGTCATAGCTAGATGCAACAATCACCACCATTCTTACATATTGATTGCAAGATGGAACAATGGTGAAATATGGAAGTTACCTTGCTACCATTAGCCGCAGCAGAATAGAAACATTTGGACTCATGGCTTTTTAAAATATAAAAAGTGCCAAAGTCTTGAGTAGACTTGTGTCTAGAGTAGCATGGGAACAGTATAGAAAATGGCTCTCTCTCTCTCTCTTTTTTTTTTTTAAAAAAAGAACTTCGTAAAACAAAATGACCACTGAAAGCGTTTTCCACTTTCACTTGTCTGGTTTTCACTGATTTTGTGTTTGAAGAGAAACAGAAACTGCAGCAGATAAGAACTGACTTGTGAATTACATCTGCAGGTTGTTCACTGAGACCCAAAATACCATTTGCAAAGAGCATTTATAACTCCTGAAATCTACTTTTAAGGGGATGGGAGAAGGTGAAGAGAAGTGGGGAAAACACGATTAAAGGTCAGGCAGGTGCTGCTCTCTCAGAAGTGCTGCAGAAAGCCAACACTGTCCAAAACTAAAATCACCTCCCAATGATTCAAAACCAGTTTTAACACACAGCACTAAAACTCCCCCCCCCCTCCCCAGCTCCATTTCAAACAAAATTGACAAGCTTAGTAATCAGTCACAACCTAGGACTAGTTTCATCAGAGATAGATTCAAGCATCACATAACTTAAACGGTCTCCATCCACACTGCTCAATAAGGTCAATGGGTAGAGGGCTACACTTCCACTTTTTAGTTTGACACCTTTCATAAGGTAGCAATATTGCATTATATCGAAAGCAGTTGAGAACGGATTACAACGGTTTGAAAAGTGGGTGACAGTTCAAAGCACTTACTGAATTAAGAAAAACGTCTATTCCTTTCAAGATACAAGTTTATAACAGTGTAATCAAACCTCACTATAGCAAGCCCTGCCTTTTATGACACCCTGTTTATAATCAGCCCCCCCTCCCCCTGAATCAAATGCAGGACTGCGACTCGTGGATTTCCTGCAGAAACTCCTGCTCCACTCCTCCCCACATAGACCTGCCAGCCTGCACAGGGGAGGAGCAGAGCAGGCGATTCCCCAGGGGGAAGGGGATGGAGGAAAGCTAGGGGTTCAGATGCTTCCTTACCTCCCACCCTGACCAAGCAATTCACCTGGAGATGGCAGCAGCTTCTCCTAGTGGCTTTCCAGCCGACTCCTGGCCGCTTCACAACGGCATGGCCAGATGATGTCATCCGGCTCCTGCGCCCGGAGAAGCCCTGTGGGGCCAGCCAGGAAGCAGCCAGAAGGAGCCGGCTGGAGAGCCGCTGAGAGAAGCTTCTGCCACCACCAGGAGAGTTGCTTTGTCAGGTGGGGGGGGGGGGGGGGGGGGGGGGGGAGGAGGAGAAGAGGCATGTCCTGGCAGTCCCCCCTACCCAACACAGCCTGGCCCCGAGTGCTGCCACCACCCTCCCTCTTCCCAGTCCAGCTGCCAGCCGGGCTAAGAAGGAGGAGGGTAGCAGCAGCACTTGGGAATCCTGCTGCTGCTGCCCCCTGGACCCACCCAGGCTGGGGAGGGTGGGAGGCAACCCTCCATTTAGCCCAGCCTGGCCCAGCAAAGTGAGGGGGGGGGGACAGGGACCCACAAAATAGGGCCCTGAGCCTCCCAGACTCCCGCAATTTAAAAAAAAAAAAAATTCTGCGGAAGAAGAATCGGGTGCCCTGTTTATAACAATCCCAGTTCCAAGAACCATTTCTATCAACTATATATTATCAGATACTATCAGAGTAAGTTCCCTAATGTAACAAAATATTTTTCTGATACCAATGGGAGCATGTTATGCTAAGTTATTCTCTACTTCAATTCTCAATATTTTATAGACATGAATCTTCTAATTTCCTAACCATTAAAATTATCACTGTATATGAAAGTGGAACCCAGGCTATCACACTCGGTGCAGATATACCATTTCCCAGCAGAGGGCAAGGCAGCTATTTCACACACCCCACCCCAACTCTCCTTTCGGGCTTCAGCTACTCTGGTCTGGTCTGATATATACTGAAGGTTGAGAGAACAACTGAGCATCCTCAGTTGGGCATTCCAGGCAGTTCAGCTAGGTCCAGTAAGAGGAAGCTACAGCTGAGGGGAGGTGAAGGTCTATACACAGAGGTTGGTGCTCACAGCCAGTTTTTGCTGATTGCAGGGACCAATAGACAAAAGAAAAATTTTGTTCTCCTTCAACAGCAAGAAAAGTTAGAAAGAAGAAGGAAACATATGGAAGGAACCATGCATTATTATCGTCTCTTCTACACAAACCTGTTGGGTAATGTTACTGCCAGAGGAGTGGTACTACATGTGTACGTCCTTTCCTTTAAGGCCATCCTGTTGAGTAGTGAAGAAAGCTGAATACCTGAATTGTTAGAACACATTTGTAACAGAAATAGCTATGTTTAGCAATCAAAATGCATTTGAAGTCCTGAGGGATATTATAATCACTTCTGTAAGTTTTGTTTGCATATATAAAGCTTGACCACCATCAATAATTTTTTGTTGTCTTTCTTCCTTACTGGAGGAGCTACGGGCGTGGTTTGCCCTAGCAGAGCAAATCTGCATACTTGGTTTTGTGTTCCACCACAGATGGAAGTTCTGCTGTCAAAACAGATTAAACCTGTTCCTGCCAACACAGGAACCACAGTCAGTTCTTGTATAACCAAGTTTAGTGGAATACACAAATACAGTATAGCCTCCTGCAACAGGATCATTCTCTATTCTAGACAGGATTTATGATTCTTCCCTGTCCAGACACAGCTCTAATCCAGAGAAGGGCGAGTTACTTACCTGTAATGTTTGTTCTTCGAGATGGGACCTCTCCACACACACACACAAACCGGTCAGATTCTCCAAGTAGCTGCTACATGGGGAGCCAGAACATATCACCACAGTCCCTTATAAATACCGCTCCTGTTCCCCAGCCCTTTCTCCCACCGCAGATAAACAACTGTGTAAAAACTATTTCACGGGAAGGACAGGACGGTGGTGTGTATGTGGGGAGGCCACATCTTGAAGAACCAGTGTTACAGGTAAGTAACTCATCCTTCTTCTTTGAGTGGCCTCTCCCCATACACACACTATATAGGCAGACTGGCAAGCAACTTTAGGAGGCAGAAGAAAGTTTTAAAAAGGCATGCAACATTGACCACCCAAACTGAGGATCTACTCTGGCTGCCAAGTCTATTGCACAGAGCTGTGTGAATGTATGTATTGTGCTCCATGTTGCTCCATGCACATTTCTAAGAGTGGGGTATGCCCAAGATATTGCCACTCCCCTGAAGGAGTGAGGCCTAAAGTTCTCAGGAGGAGTTTTGGATTGCGATTCATAAGCTAAATCACACACATTTTCCAATCCACTTGAGAGCAGCCTCCCCTGGTGATGAATGTGGTCTGGGGGAAAAAACTGGAATGGCGATTGACTGGTTAAGGTGAAATTCTGATGTTATTGTAGGGAGGAATGAAGGGCAAGGCCTAAGGACTACTTTATCTTTGTGGACTAACAAGTACGGAGGCTTACAAACTAGGGCATCAGGCTCACTAATCCTTCTGGCGGATGCGACTGCCACCAAGAAGAGATATTTTAGCAACACCATTTCTGAAGTAGCCGTTGCCATTGGTTTGAACAGAGGTCTCAATGATGAAAGGACCAGATTCAAGTCTCAACTGAGACTGAAATTTTTACAGGAGGAAAGAGGTTCATTGTTCCTTTGAAGAGTTTAAGAATAGATGGGTGTAAAAATAGAAGTTTACTATTATGCCACGCGTGAAAAGCAGGTATTGCTGCAAGGCATCCCAGATTTACACAAATTCAGTAAGCAATTCAACACTAACAGAATGACTGAATAAAACAGGTTAATGTTAAAACTCTTAGCCCAAATTTCAAGTCTAGACTATTTCTTAACAAAACAGGTCTACTAACTACTACTAACAGGTTTCCTGCTAGCTATCAGCAAATGGCCACTTTCAGACAGCCTCCCCGACCCCCATATTCTGGCTGTGGGGGGTGGGGGAATGCTCAGACAGGATATGCTGATGGTCTTAAAGCTGCCAGCAAAACTGCGCGTCTCTGCCAGCAAAGCCGCACCTGGGGGAAGGGGCTTTCAGACCAGCCGATCCCCGCGCATATCCTGGCAGCGCATTCCTCCCCCCGCCCCCCCGCAGCTAGTTGATAGTTGCCTTCTTGATCACCTAATAAGAAGTTCTCCACACTGATAGGTGTAGGGGATGCCAAGTCCCAACACCAAACTTTCCCCAAGTCCCTGGAGAGGAGGTCTGGAGTGGCTGGCAGGGACGATGGCAGCTCCAAGACCAGTTCAAGGAGATTCAAGTACCAGAACTGTCTGGGCCAGTTGGGGGCAATCAGGACCATATTCAGTCGAGTTGCTTGTGCATTGAGTACTGTCCTATGGGAGAGAGGGAAGGTGGGAAACACGTATAGAAGCTCTGGAGCCCAAAAGGTGTACTAGGGCATCTACCAGGGATGTTGTCCCCGCTCCCCGTCTCCAGAAGAAATGTGGAGTCTTTGAACTGATTGGGGACAGAAATAGGTTTACAAAAGGCAGTCCTACCTATGAACTAGCATCTGATAAATGGAGTCTTTCAGCCCCCACTCATGGGAGACTGAAAGGGTGCTGCTGAGTGTCTGGTGTGGAGTTTGAGTTGCCTGGCAGAAGAACTGTAATAGGGGTGACATTATTTGCTATGCACCATTCCCACAGGGCAATAGCTTCCTGCATTAGTTGGCGAGACCTGGAACTGCCTTGGCAATTTATGTAATACATTGCAGTTAAGTTGACTGTTGAGATCTGGATCGTTTGATCTCCAAGACTGGCAGTGATCCTTTTTAGGAGCACATATCTGGCAGCACAGAGCTCCAAGACATTTATGTGCAGTACAGACTTTGAGGAGGTCCATAAGCCACTTGCGATTACGTTGCCTAGGTGTGTCCCGCTGCAACCTTGCTTGGAGGCATCTGTTGTGACCACTAGTAATGGGTTTGGAGGTTGGAAGGGAATGCCTACACAGACATTGTGCTTCAGGGACCACCACTGCAGGCTTTCTAATATTGGTTGTGGAGCTGAGAGGAAGAACAAAGTGTCACGCTATGCCCTCAGGAGGTATGGTAGGAGCCAGCACTGGAGGGATTGGAGCCACAGGTGTAAATAGGGGGGTCACATAAGTGGTACATGCCATCAGACCTAGAAGACTAGACAAAACAGTAGGTTGAGTTTTGTTACCCTGTATAGCTTCAACTAGTCCCATTACAGTCTCCCACCTTTCCTCTGTTGCAAATATTTTGGCTACCCCAGTGTCTAACTCAGCTCCAATAAATTTTAGGGATGTGCACAGGGAAAGGGATGACTTGTCCCAATAGACCAAGATGCCAAGGCTCTCCAACATATGGAATGCAAAGGAAACATTTGCTACTAGGAGTTCAGGGGAATGAGCTGTAAATAGCTAGTCATCAAGGTGTGGGGAAACGGACATCCCTTTTCTTCAAAAGTAAGCTGTCACCAGTCCCAGGCACATGGTAAATGTTTTAACTCTGAACTGATCATCATCCCCATCAAAATTAAATCTTAGACAGCAGCTATGGGCTACGTGAATGGCTATGTTGAAATAGTGTCCTTCATGTCAATGGTTCCCAAAAAACTCCCCTTGCTTGAGTGAAGAGAGAATTTGAGCAATGGTGAACATCCTGAATATGTAGCAGTTAAGGGCCCTCAAGGCTAGAATAGGGCAAATTCCAGAAGGCTTTTTAGGAAAAATACAAAATTTAGAATGGAACCCTACATTGATTTCCCCGAGGAGATTGGTTCTAACACTCCCTTAGAAAGCAAGTCTGCTATTTCTTGCTTGATTAAGGTTGCTGCATTAGGGTCCTTAGTATTTGGTCTAGTAATAAACTGAATTGAGTAACCAGACTTCACTTTATTCAGGACCCATGTTCCCATTTGGAAAGAAGGGGGCAGAGTCTGTCACCAAAGCAATGTGAGCCTGTATTCACAGGCGGAGGCCTGCCTACTTCAAAAATGCTTTTCTTTGCAGGCTGGGTGGATGGTGGGGTAGCTTTTTCTAGGACTCCTCTGATATGCGGGCTGGGTGGATGGTGGGGTAGCTTTTTTCTAGGACTCCTCTGATACTGTGATTGCTTCAGTTCCATGTAACTCATAGGCTATCTCAGCCATGGATAATGCAATGTCAGTGCCCAGTACAGTAGCCTCACCTGCTTTGGTAGCACTTGAAGCTTCCTGTGGAATGAGCTCTGAAAGTGGGTCGGCACTAGGACTTAGAAGCCGATGGACTTGGCATTCCATGGACTTCACTGTGGTCCAGTCGGTTTTTAGTTTTCAGAGTTCCTGGTTTCATTGAAGAGATGAGCTCTATTGAAAAGTAACTTGACGGTGACATTTTGTGTCTCTTGGGCGAGTCCAGAGGATCTGAGCCAGGAGTGACGGTGAAGAGCAGATGCCATGGGTCGTCCTGCACAGTCAGTAATGTCAAACAATACCCTTGACAGATTCTTAGAGAACTCTTTTCCATCTTGTAAAGAGGGTAGGAGATAGGAGCAAGTCTCATCAGGGAGTTCATTGAGGACATAAAAGACAAGTGTTCCATATACTATAATTGTAATGACCATTAGGGATAAGTAGTTGCCAGCCCTAATCCCCATGGCTGATGAGGAACAGATTCTTTCTGCCAACTACGTCCAGGTACCTGCCTTCGTCTGTGGATTGGGCTGGAAACTTGTCCAACCTCAAACCTTCAGATGTAGCTGAGACAATAAAGGAGTTAGGCTCTAAGCACCTGACAAGGAAATCATGTTCCAAGTTTGATACTGGGTACACCCTACGTGATTTTAGTACCACTGGTGGTACCATAGCCAATTCCTTCCATACTTCTGCTAGCCTGTCAGAGTACTTTAACTAGATGGATCGCTAGCCTTTCCCTAGCTCCCACAATCCAAATGTCAAGGAGATGGTGTAGCATCTTTTCTGTCAGTGGGGTCAAGTGGCATCCCTCATGTCATGGCCATATGGATCAGAAGTTCCTAAAAGACACAGAAGACAAATGGAGGCAAGGTAGGAGAGCGGCCAATGTCATCCTCAGAGGGTACCTCAGTGTCAAGGGAATCCCTCGGTTCCGCCTCCTCCGGGGTGTGTGTGTGGTATCTGATCACTCTGGCTTGGTTAAGCAAAGCCTCAAAATCTGCATCCAATTGTTCAGGTTCCTTGCAGGTGTCTTCTGTCAGCTGGAGGGTGTTGCTGTCTTTGAAAATTGGTACTGGGTACAGAGCTGAGTCTAGCACGCAGTAATGTGCTGCTGTTCAGTGGAAAGGGCTGACCTATAAATGTCGGTGCTGAAATTTGCCAGAGTTAGCACCATGTTTGGCTTGTCCTTCTGATGTAATGGTATGGGATGGTGTGATTGGTTCAGGAGGCTGGGGCATCACTGTGAAGGTAGGCTGGATATGGGAAGTCATCACTGACCACACTGAGGTCTGAGTAAAGGGGCCATAAAAACACTGAAGAGGTCTTGAGATTATTTCAAGCTCTGCAGGAGTGGAGTCTTGGATGCGTGGCACAGAGGTATGCGTTTCCAGAGTGCTCCGTGCAGCAGGGAGCTCCGAACCAAAAGGAAGTGTCCATGTCAAAATAAAAATGATGGCTCCCAGGCATCACAGTGAGAGACGGGGAGTCTCAGTGTGGAGGTGAAAGAACAATAGGTATTTTGGGGGGATCGTAATGCCAGCGGCTCTGGAGCTGGAAACATGCTCTCTCATTTTCTTCCTTGGCATCTGCCTCAGAAAGTGCTGATGTGGGTCTTTTCCTCCTCCCTGGAGGAGGGACCTTCTTGTGCACGGACCCTTTAGCCACAGTGCTCTTAATTGGGGTTGGACTGCAGCAGCTTGCACCAAGACTGTCGGTGCCGGCTTTGATGGCCCAGGCATTGGAACCACCCGTGGTGCTGACTGTAATGGCTGCAAAGAGGAGGCTGAGAATGTGACCTTTAGTGTGGATGACGAGGCTGTGGGATGAGTAGTAGACTTCATACCCATCTTGGCAAGATGTTCTGCTAGTCTTTGAGCTCTTTCCTTCCTAGTTTGATGTTTGAATGAGTGACAGACTGGACAAATAGCCAAGTTGTGTTTGACATGCACAACAGGTGCCTCTTCTGTCTAAGTGCCAAACACAACTTGGCTGTTTGTCCATTCTCCCGGACTCTGATGTGCACAATAGGTGCCTCACCAAAGTCGGGGAGCTTTGCAGAGTATGCCAGACAGACAGCGCTTGGAACCCTTCTGTGCCATGCACCAAGAATGGGAATGGGAGGTTGGGAATGTAAATTCTCGCCTTGAATGGTTGAATGAGCGGCAGACTGGACAGACAGACGAGTTGTGTTTGGAAGAGATAACGTTCTCGGTTGTCTCTTCCAGGCTACCAAAACAGAAGGGGTGAAGAAGAATCGTTGTCATTAGTCCATGTCTGATGTCTAGAGGTTTTTTTATGTAAGCATAGTCAGTTAGAATGCCCAATCTCTTCAGCTGTTGAGAAAGAACTGGACAACCAAGAAGTGGTATTTATGAAGGGACTGCGATGATGTCATCTCCCCGCTCCCCATCTAGAGGCTGCTTGGAGCATCTGCCCGATCTCAGTGCCAGAGGGCGCCCAACAACCTATAGCATGTGCGGCCAATCCCAACCCGTGTGCTGTTCAAACAGCGCATGGACACCTCGTGCGCAACTCTCCCATGGACCTCATCAGCACCCTTGCTACTGGGACTATGATGTGTGCATAAACTGCACGTAAGCCACATGGATACAGAAACATGTGTGCATAAGTCACGAATGCAGGGGTTTCACGTCAGCCCCTGTATGTGGAATGGTCACTCAAAGAAAAAGCTTGTCCCTCCCAACCCATGGTGGCCAGATACAGTTCCCTAGCAATTCTGTTTTGCTCATACTTTACAGATTCAAACTCATATGCTACACAATTTTAAAAAAACGACGTTTGTATATTAGTAAGTACCTATCACACAAAAACTTCAAATAGGGCCTCGTATAAAGCATTTGATTTTGAGTGGCTGTGCGTACATGCAACTCTTAACAGCCCATAGGAGTTACAAAAGAACTGCACCTATTTGTACTAGTCCCATTAGCAGTGGGGTCACAGACGATGGAACACCTTTCATGCCATTAGCATTAACCTTCATGCATCACCTGGGTGTAAAGAAGCATCACATCCTGTTGCTTTTGCCATTTCTGGGGATGTAGGACAAGGGCTTCCATGTTCTATTTGTATGCAACAACATTGTCAGTTCTTAGCTATCACCGGCAATGGTAGTTACTTTCACAAACATTTGCTTGTGAACCCAGTGGCTGTCTCTTCCCATGGTTTACATTGTGTCAATTCCCCTGACAACTTGAATAGGTTATTCAGAAGAAAAATGCAAATCCATGCGGCAAGTTAAAAAGAACCTTTAGGTACCTACGTAACTTACAGCAATAGTCCGTGTCTACACGTATTCCCTCAAGTTTATCTATCTAGTGCATCAGCAAGATTACATGTGCAAGTCTAGACAAATGACCAAATTTAAACAAAACCTTCCCTTTCTCCTCCCCTTAGCTCAATTCAACTTCTAAAAGACCTATCAAGCAAGGTGTGGTTTTAGGGCACAGAGTACAAAAGCTGTGAAAATACAAGGCTCTCCAAAGATTAAATAAGCTTTCATTTATATAAGTTTGGCTAGAATAACAGCTAACAAACCAACCCAACAACTTTCAAAATACAGCAGTCTGATTTTGTTACTCTGGCTTCAACAGATCAGATTGTGTTACCCGGCTTTAAGACTTTTGTTTCTGAGTTAACCATCTGCTCAACAACATTCTTAGACAGATACAGAGCAAGCAGAAAGCCAACCATAGGGTCTTTAGTATGAAACATTCTGAGTAAGTACATGAAAGACATGCAAAGCACCATGTATAACAAAATTAAATTATACTGACAAGCAAGCAAGTTAAATCCTTGATTCTGAATCTTTTAGTCTCAGTGGTCTAATTTTATCTGTACAAGCCATCCGAGAGAGAATGGCCAACCTTCTTAATAAATAATTTAATACATATTCTAAAGCCAGCGAGTTTGATTGTAAACTACTGAAAATATATCTAGAAAATATGAGACTCTTGACTGTATCTGCAGAGTGTTTGTTTCTTTCCATAAGATCTCAGCACAACAGCTGTAGGTCAGACTTAGAGATCTTAATCTAGCTCGGTTTAAGAAGATTGCTGAAAATAATACAACCTGGACAGCTGCTCTCCTGTAACTGTTACTGTAAAAGAGAATATAAAATTCTAAATGAAAATATACAATTAGGAAAACAGTAGGGTACCATAATGTAACAGATGCTTCAAAATACAGGCAGGTTGAAAAGCCATGCAGAGAAAAAACCCTATTTGTGCATAGGAAAAAAAGGCAAGGATTATTTGTTGATTTAGCAGCTGCAAATTAATTACAGTCCATTTTAATGGACACTTTTAATCAAGTAATCCATTTCAGCAAAATGCACCATTAGATCTGTAAACACTTGCCTTATAGCAGTCTGTCAACTTATTTACAGCCCAAACCTCTAGCAGACAATGAAGAAGCTGTTATCAGCATGCACATGAGTCCCACTCACTTCAGTAGAAGTCATGTATGTGCTAACATCATGCACTCACGTTACTTGCCAGAGGATCAGGCTGCTTGGCTTGAAAGACCAAGTCAGAGATGGTTTAAAAAGGTCCTAAAAACTATGCCAAAAGTCAAATAGCCAGGTTGCAAGAATTCCAGATTCCCCCCCCACACACACACACAGCTCCTCTAATTCAAATACTGTCCCTGTATTCCCAATATGCTGAGCTTGATTCCTTAGAAACTCTCCATTTGATTTGCTGATTACTTTCACAGGAAGAAATAATTTGAGGCTTCAAAAACCTGGTCTTTCCATCTTCTTGCCTGACCTCTCCCCTTCATCCTAGAACTAGAATCGCCTCAGTTTCTCTCTTCTCACTTTCCGCATCCTGGCGGAGTCACTTCACAATAACTTACAGTGTATTTGCACACTCCACTCTTCCCAATTAATAACCCATCAGTACACTTCAATCATCCTGTTGTCTCACAATTGGGGTGGTTAAATGGAGGATTTGTCCCACACATCAGAAAGGTTGTGCGCGCTAGATACTCCAAAACAACCAATACTGATTGAGGAAGCTCCTGGGAGTACCCCCTTAGGCTGTGAATCTTGACATTAATTGCAAGCAAGTTATGGGGCCTGCTGAGCTGTTCAGATGTACTCATCTAAAAAATGTTTTCAAAGTGTTCAAGTTGCAGTGAAGACTAACTTAACGTTGATATATCAAAATAAGTAACAGCTAATCCTTTCGTTCCAGGTTTATCTTGACTTGTTAACTCAAGGCAAGAGAACATCTCCCCCCACCCACCACCCACCCCCTTAGCATAGACAAGTCCTCAATTACATTCTTGACGGACAAAGCAGGAGGAGGAGTCTTCTGCTACTTAAATTAATTCTATTCTTTAGTGTCACTTTAAAATAAGTTTCAAATCACTACAGCTCTGAGTCTGAACCAACGAAGAATGAACAGAAAGAGGCTCGCATATCTACAAATGTCACATTAAGATTGTGTATAGAAGCAGTGCCATAATTACTTTTATTGACAAATTCTATCCTTCGAGCAACTTCATTATTAAATGAATTTCACAGCCGAATTCGGAGAATGTAGAACTTATAAAGCATGTGGCATTAGTCAGCGGTTGTCACAATTCAGAGCGGGGGGGGGGGGGGGGGGGGGGGGGGGGGGCGGTAAACTGGGCAACTCCATGAAGCTCAAAAGCTTGCATGCACACCTTAACAGAAGTTGGTCAAGTAACAGGTATTCTCTTAACTACTCTGGGTACAAGCCTCATGGATCCAGTATATAAGAGATTTACGTACATGCAATTTACATGCATATGTGCTGCCCTACACTTAAGTGGGTACCATACCCTCTTTCACAGCAAGACATTACCCATTACCTGTGCACGCAGAGCTGCCAGTCAGGACCCAGCATAGTCCTTCCACATGGTAAGCACTTAAGTGTGGTCTGTCCATTCCTATGCTCCCAGGAAGAGGGACCCTCCACACTCCCACATGCCAGGCAGCAGCCCACTGACCTCTTGCAGAGAGTAAAGATTTGGCCACCACTTAATTCTAGCGTGGCACTTTGGTACACAGTTTAAGGATACGTAGCCTCCTTGTGCACCTGGACATATGAAGACTCCGTTCTTTGTCTTTCTCCTGTCTCTGATTTGGGCCCAACATATCAACTGCACCCTAAACCACATGTGTCAATGTAAGTAGTAACAGCAAAGATTTCTGAACACTGCACATTCCATGACCCTCAACCTCAGGTGGAAAGACGATTCTTAGGAGCTAGTGCATTCTAGTCTTGACATAAGTAAAGTCTTAGCATCTTCACCAATACTGCCATCATCAAGACTAGGGCTGAAATGAGAATCAACTTCTTTCTTGTGAAAATCTCACGAGAATAGAGAACGGTTATTGAAGTCTTGGGATGATCTCGATAATGGTTTGCTAGCACATTTCAGAATTTTTCTTGCTATATCATTACCAGCGACCACGTACCCGGTAACGCACATGTGCAAAATGGCTACCACTGCTGTGGTGCATGCGCATAACCGGGACACACATGGTACACGGTAAACAGTTACGGTATTTGGTAACAGTAAGCGGTATATCGAGAAAAATTCTCAACTAAGAAGGTGTCGAGGACAGGGATTTTCTTGATTCTTGCAAAACAAGAGTCGAGAACTGAGATTCTCGGTGAGAATCAAGGGGGGGAAAAAAATCAAGTTTGAGTTCCAGCCCTAATCAGGACCAAATTCTAGCCCTAGAAGTGACATTCAATTAAGTGTGCTATGGAGCACTCCTGAATGAGAAACTGTTTTAGTACAATAAGAAATGCTATATGCATCCAATATTACCTACACTGGAACTAACATATACATTAAAAAGAGAAGTGGGAAAACGTAATCCTCCCACAGTGACACTTTGAAAATTAGTACAAGCTCCAAGGGCCACACAGAAGTTGGGGGTGCACTCAGGAAGAAGGTGGTCCAGATCATGGTCTGTCCTTTACGCTGTGTGCGCGCGCCCATCTCTCTGCTCCCTTACCCTGAGCTCACACTTTCAGTGCTTCAGNTCATAGATTTGTGCCATAGATCTGTCCCCTCGCCTTGTGTGCCTGCTCTCATCTCTGCTCCCTTACCCTGAGCTCCGTTCTTTCAGTGCTTGGGGGGGGGGGGGGGGGGGGGGGGGGGGGGAGATTCAGGAACTGCAAAGAGGGCAAATAAAAGCTAGCCATGGACCACATTTGGACCATAGGACTGAGGTTCCCCACCCCAGCCTAAAGGAATACTTTTATTGCTGCTGTACAGTCCAAATATTGCTTGGTTGGGGGCAAGTACTTATTTAAAAACCAAGTATATCATATTTCAGTGCTGTGTATTCTCTCAAAAATATTCTGAATGTCATGACAAAAATGGGGCATGGGTGCAAACAGATGGGTTTGTTGTTTTTTTAGAAAAATGGATTGTACATTCTTCACTCATGAAAATTATTTTAAAACTATAAAAAGTAGTAGTGTAGTTGCTAAATCAAAGTAAACACAAATCAGGAGTGAAGATGCAACGTCGCAAGGAAGTCATGCATCTGCCAGTGTGCGTGTGCATGTGCCCTAGTGAGCGCTTAGCCTGTTGCCTGTGACACTATATTGGCACTACTTCTATATATGAGCCCCAGCCTCCAAACCATGCATTACACAGTTTATGAGTTAGGGGCTAATGGGGCTGGCATTTCCGTGGAGGCTCAACTTGATAGGTTAGAGAAGTCTGTCTACACCAAGCTCATGGCAGCGTGTAGCACCACTTAGTCCATTATATATTTTATGAAGTTTTGACAGTTCTGCTATAACAGAATAAAATCAAGAGGCTAGGAAGAGATGTCAAGAATCATCAAGTCAAAGCTCCTGAACTAAGGTAGGATTAGCTAGACTTCAACCATCCCTGACAAGTAGTTCTCTAACCCCTTCTTTAAAGCCACCAGCAAGAAACCTCCCTTGGCAACCTGGTTCCATTGCTCAACAGCTCTTCAGTTAAGAATAAGGCGAATAAGTTTCATCAAGTATTCAACTTTGACTTTTTTCCCCCTCAAGAGAAATGTTTAAGTTTTCATGGAGCTGATTTTCATGGAAGCTTCAAAAACGTTATGTTCATTTCTGAAAATGGCCACTCCATTTCTGATCTCAGTCTTTTGCCTTAAAGGTAACCCAGAGCACATCACCTCAAAAAGATAGGCCTGGGAACTATTATTCAGAATTCTATTGGATACCAAAAATAATAGACTAAAAAACCGGGACTTCACATACCACTACACACATGTAAATAAGAGACAACCAGTTAACACCTTATGTTCCCTACACTGTATTAAGTGTTGTGAAATATTAGCTACTGTTCCTCCAATAAGCATTTTTTCCCTCCACCCCCATTGTATTTAAATATTAGGGGGACGTCATTAACATTTCAAAACAGCTTCCTCCCATGTAATAGCACACACACATCCTGCATGTTCAGTCTATAATTAGGACTTCTTTACTTTTTACTCAGAAAGCACCCTGTGGCCCAAACGCTTGCATACTCCCCACTGAGTGAAGTTAGTCCAATAAACCATCACGGAAACTACTTTGAGTGTTTTTAGACAACAGCCTCCCCACCCATCATGCATGTTGCAGGACTGCATAGGGCACCAACGGGGCCCTGCAACACGCATACTGAGTAGGTAATGGGTGAGGAGGCGCTTGTCTTAAAAATAACAAAAAAACAACCACTATCTCCATTCCTTACATTTGGGACCAACATGCCAACAACCTGTCTGGATTATTTTCCATTTCAAAATTTGCAATGAAAATGACCGTTTGTTCCAATCACCATACACTTATAGTTCACAGTTTTTGTTTTTATTACACAATAGTAGACTTCAGCGAAAAACATACACCCAAACCAGAGCAGTCAAGAAGCCAGACTTTATGTAGTGCCTGATGCAACAGGAAAGATTAGCTTTCTTAAACTATACTGCTCCTTGGTCTGCAGAAGATATCATCTGAAAAGAGACATACCAAGGTACTGTTTATTTATCCCTCCTTTCAGTTATCTGATTTGCGCAGATACTTAAAACTGTAAGCTTTATTTATTGTTTTAGAGGGGCTTACCGGGCGTGTGCATGTTTCTACTTTAAAAAAAATTAAAATAAATCACAGCGACAACACACTGCAGACTATTGAAGTTTTATGTAATCAGCACTTAAAAGGCTATACTTGAACTTTTATCTGCTTGTTTATTTTTTGGGGTGAGCTGCTTGCACAGCATCAAAACCTTGCTAACTTAGAAGTTTATGCAAGTATTTCTCCCCACCCCCACAACACACAACACCAAAAAACATTCATACCAAAACAATAGCTGTCTCCGAGCACCAGCCCACTAACATCACAACACCCGCAACTAGCATACTCACTTAAAATGTAATGGATCATCCTTAATGCATACAAGGGGGAGGGGGAGGGAGAGAGAAAATAGTAACTGACAGGTAAAAGAATAAAAGGAGATGGAGAAAGAGGGGCAGGGCCCTGGAGGGAAGAGAGAAGCAAAAGGCATAGACGCACACCCAGACCTGCAGTTACTCATGCCAACGGGAGGTGGTTCATATTTGCACATGCATAGGTTGGAAGAAAATTCACTGCATAAAGAGTTTGAAAAGACAGTAGAAAGAAATCCTTTCATGCAGCTAAGATCCAGAAAACAAGCTCAGTTTTTTTAAAACAAACAAACAAACAAATAAATAAACAAATAAATAAATAAATAGAGTGGTCATGGCCACCATTTCAGTCAGGGGGAAGGGTAAAGCTAGGTTAAGCAGAGAGTGGAAATCAGAATTGGCCACCAGGCTGCAGGGAGCTTATCTATGCTCCTGTAGGAGGGAGGGGCTGGGAGCAGATTGGAGCAGCTGCTGGGGTCACCCACAGGGAAGGAATGGATTAGAGATGACAAGCTGGGGCGGACTGCCTATTATTGGACTATCGTCAGATACTGTCAAATATTCCAATAAGCAGTCAAGCAAGCACATTGGTATAATAAAGACAGGTGGCGCAGCTGTACCAGGGCCCATAATGTGCGCCGGGGGTGGGGGGTGGAGCACACTCCCTAGTGCAGCTGTGTACTCTGCTGCTGCTTGGGAGGGAGACTATTCCATCTTCTGTACCTGGATCCATTCTAACCTAGCTATGCCTCAGAAGCCAAGAATGCACAGATGCACTGTGGTGTTACTATCCATTAGCAGGAGAACAAGGAGCGAGTGGCTTCGGGATCTCAGTTCTGAAGAAGTTAAGATTCAGAAACCCTGACTTCCCACCTTCTACACATAACCATAGTGCTATACCAACCTAGAAACTCACCGGGTGACCTTGGGCCAGTCACAATATTCTCTCAGCCTAACCTACCACACAGGGTTGTTGTGAGGATTAAAAGTTGTGTTTATTAGTTATATGTAAAGTACTCAGAGTGCCATGGCAGGGTGGCGCTATATAAAATATTATTATTATTATTAATAAACCCCACATTTTGGGTCAGGCACCTGAACTAAGTAGCTACTGCTTGACTGAAAATGCAGGAGATACTTCGTAATCGTCAGCCTTCCAGAAAACCAGACGTTCAAGAGAGGCAAGGACAGCCCAAATAATTTCCATGATTTTCTTTAAATAATTCAATTTTTGTAATTAAGCATCAATTCCTAATTTCTTAAATTATAAGATCCAGAGGTTCTAAAACTGTGAGGTTTTTTGTTTTTTAAACAAACCTGCTTCACTAGTTTCCCACTGTTGACTTTTTCTGTGAAAATGCTCATCATATTAGCCAGTCTCTGCTGAAAACAGCATATCTAAACGACTAGATGGAAGGATATTCACTGAAAAATGTTTCACAGCTGGTTAAGTGAAAACATTGCTATGTGACTAATAGTACAACAGTCATTATTATTATAAGCTTTTATAAAATGTCAGCAATGTACCTGGTGCTTTACAGAGAATAAAATAGACATGGTCCCTGCCCAAGTGCTTACAATCTAAAGACAGGGGGAAGGGAGACAGGGAAGGGGGAACAGAGGGAGAGACAAGGGATGCTCAGGTACACGTTCTTGGCTTGGTTTCAGTAAATTGGGAGTTTGCAGATAACAGGTGGGGGATAATCCTGGGTGAGGATGACTAGCAGGAGTTAGGAAGGGCGGAGCAGAAAAGGTGGGTTTTGAGGAGGGACTTGAAGGTGTAAAGGGTGGGGGCAAAGTGGACGAGGGCAGGGAGGGAGTTCCAGGCGTGCGGGGCAGCGACGGAGAAGGGATGAAGGCGGTTGGGAAAGCAGGGGAGGCGTGGGAGGTTTTTTTGAAGAACTAGCTTTCTTATGTCATCTTTCGTTTCTCACGCTAAGCAAACCCGCTAAGACAAATGGTACCAATTACGCATCTCAGATTCATTACTTTATGTTATCTGTAGACTCTGAAAGAGAACGCTGGATCAATATACACCCTACTCATTTTTTCAATGTTTCTTCACAACCATGAAGTCTAGAAGCACTTTAAAAAAAGAAAGAAAAAGAAAGTTCTTTCAGGAGCCTGATTCTGGTTAAGTGTACATCAGAAATCTTCATTGTAGGCAGATATGGATACAGTGTTATTTATATAGCAGCAGCAGTGTACATCACACTGTACAATCAGTAGTTCTAAACAAGTCCCTACCCCAAGGGGCTTACAATCTAAGGGAGACCAGGAAGGGGGAGACAAGGGAGAGGTGAACATCAGGAGAGACAAGGATACATTCATGAGATGGAGAAAATGCAGGTGCACGTGCTTAACTTAGTTACAGGGAAAAGATTCGGAGCGAGGGAGAAAAAAAAGACGCAGTTTCACTCATGATGGGTTGGGGAAAGTCTGGCAGAAGAAGTAGGATTTCAGCAGGGATTTGAAAGTTCGGGGGGGGAGGAGGAGAGAGAGAACGGGACAGAATGAATGTATCCGGAGAGGGAGTTCCAAGCATGGGGGGCAGCAAGAGACATGGGGCAAAAATGTTTAAAGGAGCAGGGGAGTCACAAGTAGGCGAGGGTGGGGGAAAGAGGAAGAGTGAAGTTCCAGGGTAGGGATTTACTTTGTTATTTAAAACATTTGATATACCGCCCCCTCCTGCCTCAGGCAGCTCAGGGCAGCTAACAATATTAAAATCATCATAAAAAGAGCGTAAAACCACAACATCAAACACAAACAAGTGTGGTGGGATACAAGAGCAGAGATATGGGGGAACAAGGCCATGAAGAGCCTTGAAGGTGAAGATCAGGAACTTGTGTTGAATGTGTTCGCGTAGAGGGAGCCAGCGTAGGACAGAGAGGAGGGGCTGAACATGGTCAGAGCAATGGGCAAGGGGGATGATTTTGGCAGCGAGCATTGAACGAAGATGGGGGGGCAGATCAGAGCAGATGAGACTAGTAATAAGGAAGCTGCAGTAGTCAAGGCGAGAGATAACTAGAGCATGGACTAGGGTTTTTGCAGGGGCAACAGTAAGGTAGGGCCGGATTTTAGCTATATTATACAGAGCAAGCAGCAGGATTTGGCAACAGTCTAGATCAGAGGCATAAGGGAGAGGGAGGAGTCAAAGATAAATTCCAGGCTATACACCTGAGGGACAGGCTGGATGGAGACACCCTCAATGGAAGCTGAGAGGGAAGAGGGAGGGAGGTGCGGAGTTCGGTCTTGGCCATATTAAGCTTGAGTTGGCGACGAGAAATCCAAGCAGAGATGACAGAGAGACACTCAGCTCGGTCCTATGATTTTGAAATCTGAAGACAATCAACTTTTTCATCTCCAGTAATGAGCCCATTTGCTGGAGATCTTAGAAACAGACCAGGACATTGCCCACCTTAGGCTTTCTCATAGGATTTTCTTACAAAAGCAGGTAATCCTATATGGAAAGCTGGAATTGAGAGTCATTTGGCCTGAGCCGTGCAGTCTGGAAATGGGGGCTTAAAGCAGCCGCACCCTACGCTCAGCAGGCTTAGATGAGTTTTGATCTCTGAATCGGTCCTGGCTACAGCCTCCCTTTAACACAGGCTATTTTTACACAGACACTAAACCATTTTTAAAATCCCAGATTCTTAATCCTGGGTTTCTGTTTACACAGACGTTTACAACTAAGAATAATCATAAATCCGGGATCACAGTGTACATGGTTAATATGGGTTTAGACTAACATGGATGACTGAAAAATTCCATGGTGCTTCGCTGCTGAATTCCACCACTTTCTTCCGCTATGATTTTTGTTCCCCTTTAGAGAGATCTTTGAACAATCTCACAGCTAATCTATGCACCAGGTTTGGGAGAAGAGAAATCAAAATGCTGATTTCCTGGTCAGAGGTCCAGAAAGTGTTGATGACCAGAGAGATGTTTGCTCTATCTACTAATCTCTATGCTCAATTCAGACTTCCAGTTTACACAGACGTTAACCTGGGCTTATCTGAGCCCGGGTTAAATAAATCCTTGGAAAGGAGGATGAAATAAACCCAGGTTCAACCTTAACCTGGATATTTTAAACTAGGATTAGGTTTTTACACAGACATTTAAACCCAGGTTGAGACATGTTATTTCAGATTTAGCACCCGTGTAAAAACCACCCCAGGTTTCTGTGCTGCTTGGTTGAGTGCAGCGTGAGGCTACTCTAAATCAGCCACAACACCGAGACCACATGGCTATGACTGATCAGCTCCCACTCCAAAGCTGCGTTGAGACATCTAGCATGTAAAGCTTGGCAAGTAGGAGCAAAACATGGTTGCTCTACTCCCTTTGAACTTTAGCATCCCATCACCACCAAAAAAAAAAAAATTAATTAAACAAATTGATCGCAAGCCATGGCTGAGAGCTCCACTTTGCAATTCAGAAAATAAGGTTTGTAAAGGTTTGAGGAAAACACACTCGATATTCTAGACACACAGAACTTTTATCCCTTCATTAAAGCTTCAGCCCAATTTTCACTGTAGGTAATAGAATCCCATGGGTTCTAGATCAAGCTCTGCATGCAAAAATTAGCTCAACCTATGGTGCATCAATAATAAGTGAAGAAAAGATTTATTCTGCTAAACATTCTCTTTAGAGAGATTCCATGATGGAAGACTAGCTTCAGCTAAAATTAAGCCAAGAGGTTTAAACAACCCTTTCTACTGTGTTATGTAAAAACAGGATTCTTATTACACTAATATGGCAAGCTTATTTTTCCATTGAATATTATATACACACAATACAATACTAATCATCATCATCAAGGGGACCGCTTCCATGTCCTTAATGTATTGCTTTTATCATATGAAATATTGCAATAGTCCAAGCACATTATTTGGTGCTTGAATACTACGATTAGCCCTCCATAAGTATGTTAAATAGAACGGTTTCACTTGTACACTCAAAGATTTAGGATCAACAAGGTGAACTAACAATGCAGTATACTGTAGAACCTCATTAATTCACCCTAACGGTTGGAACACACACAGCTAATTAGTACAGCTCCATTTGTACACATGAATAAATGAACAAACAGAAATCAAACCCACTGAATCAAATACCATACTCTGACAACTGAAGTTTGTTATAATTATTTATAATTACTGTAGAATGCTTTGTAAAAACAACAGCAAAATCACAGAAGTCTTCAACTACAACAGCGCATTCTGCTAGTAAGTATGGGCAGAATAAAGGGGCTCTCAAACTGAGCAGTTGCCTGTTATCCATTTCGTTCTCATGATAGCAGCAGTAACCTCCAGCCATAACTGCAGGGTGTGCGAGAGGGAGAACTATCCTGACCTTTGCAGAATGAACCTATCTTCATATTCTCCCCTCTTTATGTTCAGGTGGCAAAAGAAAGTTTGGCTACATGGAAAAACTTTGTGCAAATATGAGCAAACACAAGACGTTTGCCATTATAAAACCAATAGCTATTAATCATGCGTTAGCCTTGCTCATTGAAGCCATGTTGGAAAATAATGGAACAGTGGTCCACTTGAAATCATGTCACCCAAAGTAAAATGCAGGTTGCGAAATAACTACTCCACAAAATTGTTGGTCAGAAGGCTGTGCTAAATTATACCATTATCTTATTCTGTTCAGTTCAGCTTATTGTAAGCATGGCCATAGGCCATTGCTTTTAAAGACACACACACACAAACAAATAGACAGCTGAATCAAAACAAATGTACATTGTACGGTGAATGGAAGGCCTAGTAGCGCTGAAGCCGGCAGCCACAGCCAGCGCTGAAGCCGGACTGCCGCCGCCGCCCGGAGCACAAGGTAGGCGATCCCTGGGTGGGGTGTGTGTTAAAGCACCCCCCCACCCCAGGGATCACCCTAGTACCAGTACTTACCTGCTGCTGGACGCTGGTGCAGGCTCCGGGTCGCCGGCGGGACTTAAAGAAAAAAAAATTGTTTTTTAAATCCAGGCTGGGCAGGGTGGTGGGAGGTGTCCCCCCTTCCACCCGCGCAGCCTGGACTCGGGGAGGGAAAGTGTTGGGGGGGGGGGTTTGTGGGGGTTTTTTACATTGCAGTCATTCATTTGAATGGCCGCAATGTAAAAAATCCAGTACGGGGGGGAATCCGGAAAACGGGCCGGATTACCGGGTTAATCCGATACTGCCGGTACACCAAAATACCGGCAGTATCGGATACTGGATGATCCGGTAGTCCCACCCCTAGTATCCACTGGCTTGTGGGATAACTATACCTTAGTCATCCCCTGACCTTGCAAGGAGCACCTCAACCCTAATCATCCAGGGGTCAGCAAAGGAATCAGAGTGCACGGCCTTTAATAAGTCTAGCAGGATCCTGAGAATAATTTGAACCAAAAGCTAAGTCCATCACAACCTGCTGCCAACTAATTAATCCCAGTTCCACTTTAGCTGCTGCATATGGAGTACTTTTAGGGTTCCCCAAAATGCCCATCAAGAATCTGTTTTGCACTCTATCAATCTTATGGGCCAAGAACAGAGCCCAAAGCTCAGTGCCATATAGGAGCTGAGACCTGACTTTTGCGTTTAATACCTGAACTGGCAAACAGATGGATACACTGCCCTGACTCGTAAAGAGCCTGCAGATGGCCTGGGAAGTCCCTTGGGCCAAATCTAAGGCCCTTTCTATATGATCCTTCCAAGTGCCAGATCTATGGAGGAGGAGTCCGAGATAACAAAACGAGGATACCTGTTGTATCGCCTGCCCCTCGATGTTCCAGGAGTAGATTTTCTTCCTGGCTGAGAAAACCATAACTTTAGATTTCTGATAGTTCAGGGTTAACTTGTTAATGAAGCAGAACGCCACAAAATCATGTAGTTGCCGCATTAGCCCATTACGGGTCTGACACAACAGGCCACATCGTCCGCGTACCCCAAACAACCTACCGCTCTGGTCCCTAATCTAGGAGGAAAAAATCTCACCTCCACCATCTGGCTAAACACCTCATTGATTAAAAGGTTGAATAAAAGCAGAGCCAGTACGCACCCTTGCCTACTTCCAACCCCTGTGGCTATTGGGGCAATGACATGGCCCACAGTGTCGACCCTTACCACCAACGAAGTGTGGCAGTATAGAGAGGAGATTAGACTGACTAACCTCTCATCCATGGAATAGCCCCGGAGCTTCGCCCATAACAAATCCCTATCCACGGTGTCAAAAGCGGCCTTCAGATCGAGGAGGCCACATAAAATACCCCATTCCTGGCCTTGTATTTGGCCATTAGATGGAACAATATGTGGCACTGCTCAATAGTGGAGTGGCCTTTCTGGAATCCAGCCTGCTCCGCTGCTAAGATTTTAGTATCAATCATCCAGTCCAGAAGCCTATTCTGAAGATACTTAGCATAGATCTTCCCGATAATGGATAGCAGGCTAATCGGCCAGTAATTACCGGGGTCCAATTTAGGACCCTTTTTAAAAATAGGACTCACCATTGCTATCCCCCAATGCTCAGGTATAACACCGATATTATTAATAGCCATAAACAGGGCTGCGAGCAAGGGGAACCATCAATCCCTAAATGACTTAACGAACTCAATATGAATCAAGTCCGGGCCCAGGGCCTTATGGTTTTTAAAGGAATCGACCAGTGACCCCACCTCAGCAGTGGTTACTGGTTGACAGGAGGAAAACTCCTCGAGGTTCAAACACATGTGTTCACTAGAATGGGCCTTATTTAAACTGCCAAATATGGCCTGGAAGTATTCGGTCCAAGTGTGGGGCGGAATCGGAAACAGCATCTGCCTAGCTCCCCTAATCTTATTCTGTTACAGGCATACCTAGGAGTGTGTCAAAAGAGCATCTAAAAGTATTTCCTGATTTCATACATTTAAATATTCATATATTTAAATATTCATACCAACATGACACCAAAAGAAACAAACAGAACAGTCATCATCCTCCCTCCCTCCCAGAAATTGAAATAAATATTTTATATTATTACAAGTGTTTGAGGTAACTGATAATCTACTTCTGTCAGAATGTTTCTGAACATGACATACTGCAAATGCAATTTGCCAGTCACTGGGCTGAAAAAGGCCCTTATCTGGCACCCCATTACAAATCAGCTTACTTTTAAGCACATCAGTAATGAGAATCAAGTCAATGGCAATTTGCAGCAATGGTCAAACTTTGCAGTCTAGTAAAAATTTTGAATTTGCCAATGAGCTTAAAATATAATTGCAATTTACTTACTGTCTTTTTCAATCCTTCATTAAAAACACCATTTTCCACCTTATTTAGGTTCAAGATACTATGTTATATTCACCTGAATAACTTCTTATTCTGAGTAGAGTGAAGCACATCATTGGAACCCATTTATATTAACGCTCCCCCTTTGAAGACGACACGGGCATAACGTGCCTGCTAATAAGCATTACATGTCTTCTATGTAGTAGCTCAGTAACGTGGGGATTTTACTACGTGAGGGTATGTGTTACAACTCACCCCATAAATCAAAACCCAACACAATTATTCAGCATGAATAAAGCATTTTTCATTCTGCAGGCCAGTTAAATCTCAACTCCTCTTCTGAGAAGACCAACAGGGAGCCATATATGTCAACGGTGGTGGCACTGAAATTTGAATGCCCTGGGTTGCCATTACCAAAGAGTTAAAATCTTGAGTCAGGCCCCCAAAATTCATAAGACTTCTTTAAAAAAAAAAAGAGTTTGACTTCCTTTTGGAATCTTTTAGGTTGCACTCTAGCACCTGTTCAAGATTTTCTCCACAATCTTGAGAAAAAATTTGCTTTTAAAAAATAAAAGCTTTGATTCTTACAATCAAACAGCTCTACAACTACAAGTTAAATCAAATCTCTGATCTTCTAGGAACAGGTTTATTATTATTAAACTTTATTGCGTGACCATAAAGCCATTGCAAAGCAGGAACCAACAGAACATTCTCCATCCTTCATAATCCCCCCAAAACAATTAATACTTCTACAGCAAAATAGAAACAACCAGCAAGACAAAAAATTTAAAATGGTTAAAAGAACAATAAAAAGCAGCATAAATAGGCTAGGTTACAGAAACCACCTTTGATTTGCTTGCATAAACATAGTACAGATAGGAAGCCACCCTCCTTGTAATCTCCTTAAAAGAGTCCCTAAATAACAATTTTACATACATTTCCCAAGATCTTCCAGGGAAAGGGGCAATCACAGGTAATATCAATCTCTTCCGTATTTCAACATTTAGAGGACAGTCCAGCATAATGTGTTTGAGAGACTCAATACGGTGTAGATTGCACTTACACAGCCGTTCCGCCAGGGGTACACCCCGATACCTACCTTCGGTCACAGCTGAGGGAAAGTAATTTAGCCTCGCCAGGGAAAAAAGCCTCCTGTTTAGTGGCGTAAGGCCACTATCCAAATAACCCATTGGTGAATCCACATCACGGAACAAGGTACTATAAAGGTCCAGAGCCCCACTCTCCCCCAGAGACGTCCTCCTTTCCTGCCACCCAATATCAGAGAGTCTCTCAACAATCAATTTTTTTGAAATTTTATCGCCCAAAGGGGCAAGGGCCTCTGGGGTAAGACCTAGACCATTTAAGTTCTTTAAGACAGACTCTATCCAACAACTGGGAAATT
This sequence comes from Sphenodon punctatus, assembly GCA_003113815.1. Classification (NCBI taxonomy): domain Eukaryota; kingdom Metazoa; phylum Chordata; class Lepidosauria; order Sphenodontia; family Sphenodontidae; genus Sphenodon; species Sphenodon punctatus. Next base: position 211,318 of record QEPC01010671.1, read on the forward strand.
TATCCAGGACCACCAACTGGGATAACGGGGCAGCCTGTTTAAAATGTAACCTTAGCCAATAATTTAAGGCTGCCCTCCAGATCTTCTCCTGTAATGGAACCAAGCCACATTCCATAGAAATAGCCTCATTACTAATTCCTGGCGGAGCAGCAAGCAATGCACAAACAAATCCTGATTCAACTCTCTTGAGGCTCTTAAATTTCCCTAACGCCCACAAATGCAGATCATACAACAATTGCAGAACACACTTGAGAGCAAAAACTTTGATCGCTGGTGCACCCTTTACCAGACACCCACCCCTTGAGCGGAAAAAAGCCAACAGAGCTTTATTTAGTTTCTTTGCCCTTTCCATGGTAGCCACCATTTGCATCGACCAGCCTCCTGTTGCCTGGAAAAGGAGACCAAGGTACTTATAGGCCCCCACTTGTTCAATTTCTTCGTTCTCTATAAACCACCTATGCCCTAATTTCCTACGGGAAAAGGCCACGACTTTTGTCTTAGCGTAATTTATCTCCAGTGAATTATCTTGACCGTAGTTCCCAAATATCCCCAAGGAGCGCCTAAGACCAATTTGAGTACGAGAGAGTAACACGGTCATCGGCATACAACAGACAAGAGATGTTTGTGTCATTAATAAGAGGAGGGTGACATCTCAGAGCGGGGAAATCCTGAACCAAATCATTTAAATATAAATTAAACAAAGTAGGGGCCAGGATACAGCCTGTTTCACCCCCCTCCATGTCTCAATTTTGCCAGACGTATGTCCAAGGAACAGGTTTAAGAACGGATCACTTAATCAAATCACAAGATAGTAAATGGTCTGTCACTACTGACCTGGTCAGGATTTCAAGTGGAAAGTTAACAGCTGACAGTCTCGGGTATCTCCAGTCTCAGGATCCGTCAGCCCTGCAAAGATAATCACACTTTTACTGTATTTAAGTTTTTATTAACTAAAAGAAAGAATTGGCAGGTGTCAAACTGTTGGGGAAAATTAGAGAAGGAGAAATGGATTTAAATTTTTGTAGAGGTCATATAGGAATTTAAAGCAACAAAAAAAAAACATCCACTTAAAACATGGGCTTTCCCAAGACACCAATATATTGTATTATAATTAGTTTGAGGAGGAAGAATTGCAGTTTTTGTTTAAAGCAGGTATGTGAAACAGGGCCAAATGTGGCCTGTGGCAAGTTTTTATGCGACTCTTTTTCAGTTCCTGCATCTGACCCTTGGATCCATTTCCTACTCCCAACCACTGAAAAACTGAGCTCAGAATATGGGAGTAGATGTGAGGGGACAGATCCAAGGCACAGATCCATGATCTTAGACCCTCCTCTTCCTGAGTGCACCCTTTAAGCATTCCTGACATCAACTTCTATATGACTCTCAGAGCTTGTATTAATTTTCAAAGGGTAAAGGTTTCTCACCCTTTATACCAGGGATGAGAATTAGTATCCTCAAAATTCCATATAGCTGTGGTTTGCACAGCCATGGTAAGTGCTCTACAGCTGGTCCCTGGAAAACAAATAAAACTACAGCAGAGCCAACTTTGGCCAATCCCAGCACATGTGCATTACGGACATCCCCTTTTCTTCCCCATCACCATTCACAGAAATGGTCATAGCACTAAGCTACTATGGGAAGTCTAATTAGAATGTGCCAGGCCACAGCTCTTGCTACAGCAGGTATAGGATTGTCCATGAGAAATTGCAAGTGCGGACAGTGACCCATTCATCAAAAAAAGTTTGGGAACTGCTACCCTGAGGATTTAAACTGCACTGAGTCTTTATAGAGCAAGTCATATTTTTATCTGAGAAAAGGCTGACATGTGAAATTTGGATCTATTACTGCATTCTCTTTTGCTATAATTCTACTTTTCTGATTCCTTACACATAGTAATTTTATTTCCCCCGCTACCTCATCTACCTAGCAGATAAGGATACTGATATTAAAAAGCTGGCATTTTTTTCCAGATATGGCCTATGGGAAGGGATTTCTATTCTACTATTTTAAATTTTCCTTGTATTGTAATGAATTTTGCTTGCTCGTATGACCTACAGAGTGAGGTTTTAGCTAAAGTACTATTTCTTCTGAAATGGGGTTAAGAATTAACTTGGGAAATAGGCACCAATGCTTATTTTCTTGCACATTATTGACCAGTGAGAAAATATTCCTGGATATGTGAAGTATTTATATACTGTACATTAAATAATAAGTCAAGGCTAAGGAAAAAAGCCTGCTGCCATAAGCACGCTGGTAAAACACAGTGCTTAGCAAATCTTCAGAAGATGATGCAGGCTTTTAGTGGGACCAGGCTTTTAGTGGGACAGGGTTTGAAGGGCTGGGGTGAGGATGTTTGTTTTTTTTAAATGAGATTTTATTTGATTTTACTGGATTTTATGTTTTTTACTGTAAGTCACCAGAGGCTACAGGAAAAGGTGGGATATAAATAAATAATAAATAAAGTCCACTTTTATAAAGGCCATTTTTTTTTAAAAAAAGGTGACGGAAGATTGTGCAGATGAAAAAAACTTAGATCTATTTTTTCTGTTGGTTTTGTGTCCTTGAGGGTCTCCTAAAAAGGGAGGATGCAGAAACCTGCCAAAAGCAGCGAAGTGGCTTTGGAGGAGTTGTGGGGAAGGGAGGATATAAATTACTACACAAATCAGGTTCGTGACACAACATGTGCACAACAGATTATAAACTGAAGTTAAGCAAGAATCCAGAAACGAAATATGTGGTTTAAAAAAGCCACAACTGGTAAGAGCTAAGTCAGAGATGAATGGAGCCTGAGAAAAGCCGACGCCTATAATTGAGGAGACGCCATCTCTCACCAGTAAGGAAGACAATGAAAACACTAGTTAAACAAACAGGTTAGTGGAGGAAAGTTGTAAATTGACCTTGTCCCCTGATCCTCAAAAACACATCACTGCTTCTCCCTTGCTGCCCCCTATTGCCTAGACCTCCCCACCCATTACTCACCCATCATGCATGTTGCACGGCTACATAGGGCGCTAATGCAGTCCTGCAATATGCATGATGGATAGCTAATGGGTGGGGAGGCGCTTGTCTAAAAACACCCCCTGAATACATTCATTCTCCTCCCTCCCAGCCTGTGAATCTCTCCTGAAAACCTACCTCTGTCAGTCTCTCTCTGCTCGCCGATTTACTCAGGATCCCCTTCTCCCCTGTAACTAAGCTAAGCACATGCACCTTTGATGGGGGGCCCAGTGTTTCCCATTGGTCCCCATCGCACAGTAAAAACGGGTCCCTGCCTAGTACTTCTCAACTTTGTGAATGTGTTCCTGTCTCTCCCTCTGTTCCCCCCTTATTGTCCTAGATTGTAAGCCTGCTGGGGCAGGGACCTGTTGATAACTAACAATTGTACAGCACCAGGTACGTTGCTTGTGCTAAATAATATGCTTAACAACAATAAATTAACTACCGATTTAACTGTTGCTTAATATTCTCCTCAGGCAAGAATATGTCAACGATAGGTCAAATACAGCTAGTGTAAACTAGTAGATAAGGTGTTGGAGGTGGACCTGGGAGACACCAGGGTTCAAATCCCATCTTCGCCATGAATTTGCTGGTTGGCTTTGGGCAAGTAACACTCTTGGCCTTGGTTCCCCCTTCTGTAAAGTGAGAATAATAATGATGACCTGCCTCACAGGGCTGCTGCGAGAGTGAATGAGGTAAGAACTCAATTAATTAAATTCAATTAAAGTTTATTTGTTTAGCCATTGGCTATTACAAAATAGATATACAATGTTATAACAATACCAGATAAAATAATCCTCCATACATAAATTAAATAAGTGAACTTAAATCACTAAAACACAAAACTTATTTACCATCCCAGACATTCCCTATACCCCATGGGATTTTTTTTACCATAAGCTCATCTTGGAACTAGCCCAAAAAGCAACTAATAATCGGTCCCAATATTAGATCCTGATATGCAAACACGAACAACGTTTAAGATGATAGCACAGCGCCTTGTCCTTCCCGGGGCTTATGGCGGCACACTTGACCCCTGCAGTGAGCCATCTCACTAGTACCATATTAGTAGAGTCATACTTGGGTGATAAGACCGGGCACATATTTAACCCTTGGGTGAAAAACTGAGGGTCAAATTATCTACCCTTCAGGGGATCCGTAAGGGTTCCCAATCTAACGGGATATCTGTTTTCCCTTAGGTAAGTCAGACTCTCCACTGATACAGCTTAACCAATACCATTAGGAACAGATCGCTGGCTTACTGCCTTGTTCTAAAACATACCCCATCATCATCCCCACCATAGGTAAATACCCCGAGGGCTACTATAACTGGACCACCGGATCACCTAGAGAGCCTTCCCTTACTTGCTTCTTTTTCTTCCAGTAAACCCTATTCAGAAATTTTGCCACATTCCTAGAAATCCTGATGTCCTTATCACATAGGAGAGCGGTTTCCGTAATTCGGGCAGTGATACTTATCATCGGTGTTATATACAGCTCTCTCCAAGACTGGTACTCCGGGCATTCCAGGAGAATATGCCTTAATGACTCTCCTTTACCCATACTACAATACTGACAGAGTCTATCCTCCCATGGGGTACCAGTAAATGTGCCCTCCGTAACAGCAGACGGAAAGCTATTTAATCTAGCCAGGGTAAAGGCCACTCTAGTATCCCGCATACTCAACTCAGCCAGATATTTTGGACCCTCAAACGGGATCGACCATTCTCTGTACTGAATCGCCACCCTTTGATTCATAAATCTTATGAATCCGTCTTAAGGTCCTGGTCCCAAATTCTGGATTTCACCTCCATTCAAGCCCTATCAAAAGGGAGCTTCATAAGATGGGATGAAGACATTCCCAGCAAACTGAGTTCCTGATGCACCCAATGGAACCACTTACCCGGGGCATAGGGGGCAATTTGACTAGCCAACGACCCAGATGGAGCCAAGTTTAACCGCAGCCAATATTTTAGGATTGCTGCCTTGGCCTGAGTTGCCATACACTTTATTCCCGCCTCTACCCTTAATAGAACCGTCGGCGTTGCCCTAGGGACCTGGAGAATTATCTGCAGCATTCTATTTTGTTCTTTTTTCAGCTTTAAGATCTTGCCTACTCCCCAGACTTGCACACCATATAACAACTGTGGCACCATTTTCGCTTGCACGAGACGCAGAGCTGGTTTAAACAATCTCCCCCCTTTGGACCAATAGTAATTTGCGATGCCTTGCCCTGTGGCCTTAAGTTGCCGCAAGGCGGCTTTATAGTGCACCTCCCAAGTAGGGTATTTTGCAAAAATAACCCCAAGATATTTGTATTATTATTATTATTATTATTAACAAACATTTATATAGTGCCAGCAGTGTACCTGGCACTTTACAAAGTAATAAAATAGACACGGTCCCTGCCCCTAGGGCTTACAATCTGAGAGACAGGAGCTGGG
>QEPC01010671.1:216858-235127 GCA_003113815.1 Sphenodon punctatus
GGAGAGAGACACATTAAAGGAGCGGTCAGAGAGGTAGGAGGAGAACCAGTTATGGACAGAGCCACAAAAGCCAAGGGAGTGAAGGGAATCCAGCAAGAGTGAGTGGTCAACTGGGGGACCTGCTCTATCACCACCCCATCCAGAAGCCATTTGTACTGGGGGACCTGCTCTATCACCACCCCATCCAGAAACCATCTATGCTGTTTATGCTTCTTACTGATCACCAAGACCTTGGTTTTCATATAATTTATCCTCAGATGTTCATTGACACAATACTGTCCAAAGGCCGTCATCAGTCTCCTTAGGCCCACAGGGGAGGCAGCAACTAAAGCTGTATCATCTGCATAGAGCAAGAACGATATCACCTGTCCCCCTATCTCCACCGGATGGAACTTGGGATCTCTGATGAAGTCCCCCAGATCATTTAAATATAATGTGAAAAGTATGGAGGCCAGCAGACATCCCTGCCTCACCTCCCATTCCATCTTCACTGGTCCTGAGAGATTCCCAGCCGCATCTGTTCTGACCCTCAACATGTTGTTCGTATATAATGCTCATACTAACAACAACAGCCTGTGGTCTATTCCATACTTGATTAACTTAAACCACAGTTTTTCCCTACAGACTGAGTCGAAAGCCATTTTGAGGTCAATGAAACAAATATACAGGCTTCCCTTTGGACATGAGACAACATATTTGTTAATCAACTGATCCACAACAAATACATGATCTATTGTGGACATACCTTTCCGGAAACCAGCCTGTTCTCTTCCAAACAAATTATATTGTTCTACCCATTGGGTCAGTCGCCTCAGCAAGTATCTAGAATATAACTTGCCTATGACACTCAGTAGGCTTAAAGGCCGAAAATTAGCCGGGTCATCTACTGGACCTTTCTTATGTATCGGAATAATGACACTTTCCAGCCATTTCTTTGGAATTTTCCCTGTGTCATTAATGGAAGTGAAAAGCAATGCCAACATCTGACTCCACCATTCCACATTCCCTAACAACAACTCCGCAGGAACCAAATCAGAACCCGGTGCTTTGTTCTTTTTAAGCAAAGCAATCCACTCTTTTACTTCGGTCGGCGTAACTGGATGCCATTTAGGGAGGGCCTCAATAGAGGCCTTCAAGGGGAACTCCATATCCAAGGAGGGTTTGGAAAAAATGGTGGCGTAGAATTGTTCCCACCTCTGGATTGGGACTTTAGCCTGTTCCATTTTCTTACGCCCACCCTACCCTACCTTTATCTTATCCCAGAATTTGATGGAATCTCTAGCTTCTGCTGCCCTAAATAAATCCTCCCATTCCTCCACTAGATACTGGAGCTTCTTCTGTTTAAGAAGGCTTTTGTACGCTCCTTTATATAGGCTTCTCTATCTGCTGGAAATAATCCCCTCTCCCTTAGACAGCGGTAGGTCCGATACAAAAGTTTTCTCGCCGCCTTACACTCATCATCATACCATCCCTCCTGCTTTCTTCCTTTCCCCATGGATCGACTTTGGCAACCTATTATTGGGCGCAGTTGTTCCAAAAAGGAATCAAACAAGAAAAATATACTTTCCCCTTCCTCAATAACTTTTCGGAGGATCTCCTCCACAGGAAGACCAGAAAGGAAGGAAGACCCCTTCTGCCTCTAGGAGTACCTGGGGAGACCATTTAACCCTTGAGGTAAGAACTGTAAAGCACCCTGAACACTGGAAGCACTGTAGAAACAACTTTGCCACATCCCTTTATTTAAACAAAATTGTTTATAGAAGAATAGCAGGTATAGTGAAAAACCAATAGAAAAATAGGGACTCAGCAAAAACTGGTTTAAGCAGAATCATTACAGCTTTCCAAGAGGTAGGATATATTATCAGGTTTGTGGTTCATAGAGGAAGTAGGGAAGAGGAGAGATGTAATTTATAATGGATATCGGAGAGAGTGGAAGGGCATACGAGATAGCCCAGAGAAAAAGGAGCTCTAGTTCCAACTCTGCCCAAGTAGTTCTGCATGTGATCTTTGGCAAATCATTGTACTTCCATTTCCCCTCACACCCACTGTCTCACTTGTCAATAGACAATGTAATTGCTTGGGGAAGGGCCCATCTTGTTATGCATCTGTTCAGTGTCTAGAATAGTGCTATCCAGACTGGACTATGAAAAAAATGTAAATATTTTTCATTTCAAGCTTTCATTTCCCAGTCACAAGCACTGGAGTGACGCAAGTGACTACTTGGGAGAACTACGTAATCTGAATGAATGATCTAAATAAATGATGTCTCCCCTCTGCCATTCAATGCAATTTAATTCAATGGAAATGGAGATAATTAATCAATTCCCCACCCCAATTCAGTTCACCCTGCATCAATTCCTTTCAAGTTACTTACTCCACTTACAGCAGTGGCTTATGACTGGAGGCCATAAGACAGGGTGTGGTTTGGAAGGAGGCTCCCTGCCCTGGCGTGGTCACAATGATATCAGTGCTCCTGAGCACTAACAGCTGGCTTGGGGAGCACTTCCACGCATTGTCCGAGCACTCTAGTGCTTCCGAGCACCAGGCTGAGAATCCCAACGCTGCCAGTGCTCTTCCCCTTTCTCCCAAAAGGGAAAGAAAGATGTCACAGCATTCCCAACGAAGATAGCACTTTTATCCCTAGGTCTCCACCTTTTCCAATTCTGTATCACCACCAGGGCCATGCTGTGACCCACCTATAACCCATAGTGCATGTTCTAGCTACCTAGAGCAGAGGCAGAAGAATCTTTGGTTTGAGAACCAAATTCAGCCGAGGTCCGTTGATTATTTGGCCCCTTTCTAATTCCTGGATCTGACCCATGGATCTAGTCCCATACCCTGAAGCGCTTGTAGCAGAGCTAGTCAGTGCTGCCAGGAGTGAGAGTTCGACACTCTTTTCACCTCCCCTCTCAAAATGGAACACTGGCGTAAAAAGCCAGGGTGTGGCTTGAGGGTGGCGGTGGAATGTTGGTTGGGTTTTTTAAAGAAAGGGCGGTTGTTGTAGTGGAGGAGGAGGAAAAGGTGTCTGCTGAGGAGATGGCAGGACGGAGAAGGGGCAGGATCCTGATATAGAGAGTTTTGGCCCACTGTCTCTCTGTTAAACAGCTGGAATCCCCGTAATAAATTTTACTGGGTGAACCCCTTGGTGGGCAAGCCATTACAAACTGGTGGCAGTGGTGGGATTCTAGCAACAACAGGAGATAGTTGAGTTAAGGCTCCAGTTCTCAGCCGAGATGGATGGAGCAGGGGATAGAGCACAGGGAACTCAGGTTCCTTGACCAGTGTTCATGCCTGAAAGCTTTACAGGCACAGATAGGGATTGGTTTGACTGGGGTGACCAGTTTGAGTTAGCTGCAACCGTCAATCTCTGGGATGATCACAAGTTGTAGTTCATGGCCCTTCTATTAAAAAGGACAGGCTAGAGAGGTATACAGAGGACTGGTACCCAAGGATCAGACTGATTACAAAAGACTGAAGTCTATCTTCAAAACAGCATCTAGAACCCCTGGTACAAAGCTACATTTATGGATAGGAGGCAGCAAACAGGGGAGTCTCTGAGATTTTGGTACTGTCCTGCGCCACTTTGTATTAAAGTATATCTTGATGTAGTTGCACCCACTAAGTATATGCTGTCCAGGGACCATTTCATATGCCATGTGGGTAACTAAGTGCAGAGGGCAGCTCCAGAGTCTCAAGTCTAACACCTTAGGAGATGTTGCAAATCTAGCTTCTGATTTTGAAGCCATTAAGGAGTTGGAGAATCCGTGGAAGGCTCCTCCCCGGATAAGGGTTCACAAATGTAGGGAGGAGGAGCTGCTTGAAAAGTCAGAAGAGTTACTTGTAAGGTGGGGATGGACCTGAGAAAAGAGGTAAAGCTGCTCAGGGCTGAGGTCCACAAATGAATAAACGGAGGCTAGCCCCAGTATGATATCAGGATGCACACCAGGACAGCTTTAGGGCATCCCAACAAGACCCTCACCAGCCTAGGTACTGCTAGAATTGTGGCAGCCCTAACCACCTGGCTAGAGATTGCTTTCAGCGACAGAGACACTAGGCTCAGTAGTAGTTAAGGGTCAAACAACTGTTAAAGGAACAGGAGCCCAGTTTCAATAAGCATCTGACTCAAATGCAGTTAGACAGGGAGTCTATGTTAAGGGCATACTAATGGGAGTACCACATGAGATTTTATTAGACTCAGGGGTGCAAATATCCCTGGTTCACAAGGATGTATAGAGGCAAATAACTGGAGGAAATTGAGACACCCTCCACAGTTATACCAATGCTGTGAGAGTAGCCAATGGGCAAAAATTATATCTAGTGGGAGTCTGGTCTACCACTCTTCAAATAGGGTGGGTGTAGGTGGTCATGGGAAGTTCTGGTGGGTAGAGATGTCAGGGCAAGTGCATTGGTAGGGACAGACATTCTGATACAAGTTGGAACTCTAACAGACTTAAGAAAAAGGGTTTGTGTTCCTGAGAAATCCCAGTTACCCTTACTTTGAGGTCTAAGGGAGCAGGTATAAGAAGGGAAGATAGTTCCCGAGGTTGTTACTATTCCACCTAGATCAGAGGTGCCAATTTATGGACAGATTGAGGAGTCATGAATTCTACAGAGGGGGTGGTAGAGTTCCAATTAAGCCTGAGTGGAAAACTGGGGTTGTTAGTGGGCCGAGCCTTTGTACGTAGTCCGATACCAGTGCGAGTATTAAACTTAGAAACTGAATTTCTTTAACAGGAGACAAATTATGTCTTCGAGCAATTTACCTCTGAGGTGGAGTTGTCACCATGTAAAGGCAGAAGCCATAAAGGATAGTCCAGTTAAGCCACCTCAGTGGGAAGTGGAAGAACAGTTTAGTGTTCTTGGGTTTAAAGACAGGGGTCTGGGCCTTCAGGAAGACCAAATAATAAAATAACTCCTCCAGGGATACAAGACCGTCTTTAGTACTGGGGAGGATAATATAGGCCACACCAGTCAGGCATACCATCATAATGAAAGTCAGCTATGCCTATAAAACAGAATTTCCACTGTGTACCTCTCCACTTACAAAAGGAGGTTGCTACATGCCTGGAGGATATTTTATTATTTATTTTCAGCATTTTTATACCACCCCCTCCTGCCCAATGGCAGCTCAGGGCAGTGAACAATATATAAAAACATAAAATACAATCACTTAAAACCAGAAAAATAGAGGCCTGAAGAAATACCCAATACTCCTAAAATACCCCCCCTCCCCCCCCAGGACATGCAGCGAAAAGGAGTGATTAGGCAGTCCTCCAGTGCCTGGACATCTCCTACAGTGCTGGTACAAAAAAAAAGATGGAAGTCTTCATTTTTCTGTGGACTACAGAAAGTTTAATGAAATGACAATTAAAGATGCCTACTCTTTACCCTACATAGACTATACCCTAGAGACTGGGCCTTAGCTAGAGTGGTTTTCCACCCTGGATTTGGCCAGCGGTTGTTGGCAGGTTGAAATGGATCCTAAGGATATGGCAAAGACTGCTTTCTTCACCAGGGCTGGTCTTTTTGAATTTAATGTCATGCCATTTGGTCTATGTAATGGCCCTGAGAGGTTTTAGTACCTCATGGATTTGGTGCTAGCTGATTTACAGTGTACAACATGCCTGGTCTACCGGGATGACAATCCTATTCAGTAAGACTTTCCAGGAGCATGCATCTCGTTTGGGTGAGGTTCTAGCTAGACAGGGATTCTGGTCTGAAGGTTAAACTCTCCAAGTATGACCTGTTTAAAACTCAAGTTAAATATTTGGGGAATGCGATCAGTGCCCAAGGAGCGGCAACTGATCCCAGTAAAATTGAGAGTGTTCGGGCCTGGCCCTCACCTAGAAATGGTAGCGAGGTGAAGTTTCTTAGGATGGTCTTCTTATTATAGGTTTGTTCAGGGGTTTCCAGGCATAGCTGAACTATTACGTAGATTGGTGGAAAAAGGGGCTCAGTTTATATGGACAGAAATGCCAGCAAGCTTTTGAGAACCGCAAGACTCGACTTATTTCAGCTCCTATCTTGGTATACCCTGATCCAGAAAAAACATTTATATTAGACACAGATGCAAGTGATCAATGTCTAGGTGCAATGTTGTCTCAGGTGCAGGATATCCAGGAGAAAGCAACAGCGTATGCCAGCAAGTCACTATCTTCCTCTGAAAAGAAGATACACAGTAACTAAAAAGGAGCTTCTAGCGGTCATAAAGTGTGTGAAACACTTTAAACATTATCCCTTAAGCAAAAGGTTTATTATTAGAATGGACCATGGATCTCTGAAATGGCTGCATAATTTCCAATGATTGGAAGGCCAACTAGCAAGTGGCTGGAGCCGGTATCTCAGTTTGATTAGGAGATAGCGCATAGGCCAGGCAAAAGTCATCTGAATGTAGATACTTTGTCTAGAAGACCTGTTGCAGATGGAATTAATATGACCATTCTTGATTCAGAGATACTTGCTTCCCCAGGAAAGGGAAAGTCACGGGACGGAGTGTGCTCAGTTCTCATAGCCAGTTCTCTTGGCAAACTATGGGAAGCAGAGCATAAAGACACAGCAATCAGTTGTCTCCTTAACTGGAAGACCCTGCGTGAACAGGGACCACCAAGTAACGTGTTGTAGGTAGGGATGGGCGAACGCAGTTCGGAAGTTCGGAGTTCGGACCGAACTTGGTCTGTTCGGTCGACCGAACCGAACCTCCGAACCGAACTCAGTTTTCAAACTGAACCGAATTTTCGAACTCCGTTCTGTTCGCCCATCCCTAGTGGCAACACACACCAAAAAACCTGGTTTTGAATGGCCGAACTTGGTTCGGAAGTCGACTGAACTCGGTCTGTTCGGTCGACCAAACCGAACTTCAGAACCGAACTCAAATTTCAAACCGAACCGAATTTCCTAACTTGAATTTCAAACTGAACCGAACCGAAATTCCAAACTCCGTTCTGTTCGTTCATCCCTAGTGGTAGGATCCCCCTCTCACATCCATACAAGGGAGTGTGGGGTTCTTTGTTGGTGGAAGATGGACTGCTGGCAAGGGAATTCATTCATTTTTCAACAGGAAACAGATTTGAACAAGTGGTACTTCCAAAACATTTTATTACCACGATGCTAAGTGCTTTCCATTAGGACCATACAGCAGGTCATCTGGGAATTGAGGTGGTCATGGAGAAAGTCCAGAATTGGTACTATCGGCCAGGGAAGCAAAATTCAGTAAGAGACTGGTGGTGTTCTTGCAGGGTGCGTGCTACTGGAAAGGAAACCGGTCCATCCCTTTGGGCACCGTTGGTGCCTTCCAGAGAAATAAGGCCTTGGGATTGGGTTGCTTTAGATATCTTAGGTTCATTACCATGCACTAGTCAGGGAAACAAATATATATTAGTAGTAGCAGACTATGGGTGATTTCAGATGTGATGAGGTGAAATCCACCACAGTGAATCCCACCCCGGTGTGAATGGCTTCACCGCGGGGTCGAGGTGAGATGCGTGTCCCCAACAGACATGACAGGGGCGGCACCACTGCCCGGGGCCAACCGGAGAGAACACGGGCCGGGGGAACCCAACAGACATGACAGCGAGAACCGCGGTGGTACCCCCACAAGGCACCGGGGTTACGTGGACGCAAACATGGGTGCCAGAGGGCAAACGAAGCCAAAGACGGTGGAGGGCCCCGCCCAGGGAAGGGAAACACGAAGGGAGGGGTGGAGGGATCAGCAGCACGAGCAGCGCTTGCAAACAGTGCTCGCAGCACGGAAGGCGCACGCACTTCAAAACGAGAAGCGCACACACACAAATGAAGCAGGACACCCACACAACAAAAGGGGAGCTGAGCAGGGGGGCAGAGGGCGGCACACACCAGGGGGGGACAGGGAATGCCCCGGTCGGTCGGGCACACGGGAGGAGGGGGGGGTGGCGAGGGGCCGGCACGGTCAGTCCACCAGGAGGGGGCAGGAGCCCAGCGGTCAAGGGGAAGGGGGACCCAGCAGCCCAAGGACACAGGAGGCAACACAAGGCACAGTGAAGCACAAAGGGTGTTTATTGAGGACACAAGCAACACCGGCACGGCGCAGTAACAGACAGCGCGGGGCCAGGGCACGGGGGACGGGGCAGCAGGTCCCAGGCGAGAGGGCGACAGGCAGGCGGGCGGAGCCGGGTCACAGGGGGTCCAGCCATCCCAAAGAGGCAGCAGGCGTTGGCACGAGCACCCAGGCCACAAGCGGAAGGAAGGTGCTGAGGAGGCAGCCAGCTGTCAGATGGGCCCGGAGCGCCCGACACCCGGCTGCAGGGGCTCCCATCAGTGGCGGGGGCGGCAACGACAGCAGGTGCACATAGCGGGGCCATTGCCACAGCCCCCGGCAGAAGCCGCGCCTGGCCATTTTCCCGTTCACATACTTCAAACATACAAAACCTCTGGGCCACATCAAAATAGCTACATGCTATTAACAATACCTGATCACACAAGCACGTTTGTATTTAGTAAAAATAGCATGTGAGGAGCCACTTGAAGAAGAACAGAAGGTTGTTACCTTGTAAATAAGGTTCTTTGGGATGGCTCCGAACATTCTCACATATACCCACCCTTCCAGCCTCGCATAGAATTTTTTCCTTCTGTTTCTAGAAAACATTAGAAGGAACGGTCATTCTGAGGGGGGAGCGCACTTTTTATACTAGAGGAGCTTGAGACCATCATGTGGCTATTATTTGAACGGGGCGAGTCGTGAGAACCCAGTCGTGAGAATGTTGGGAGCCATCTCAAAGAACCTTCGTTACAAGGAATAACCTTCTGATTGGCACATGGGGAGGAGTTGTTTGTAAACAAACAGCCTTATCTGATCGCTGCTGCTGCTGCAGCACCACCTCCTCCTCCCCCTCTCACTCCATCCTCTGCTCTGTTTCCTCCACCCTCCCCTCCATCGACTGCTCTGCCACGTTCCCCTACTGCTGCCTGCCTTTTAAATCTCCCTCTGTGTGCCGCTTGTTGTTGGTTGCCTGGCAGGCGCTGCGTGCCGTCACCACTGCCTGTGGTCATTTCCTTCCACCGTGGTCAGGGTTTTCCCTTCAGATGTTACGCTTCCTTCACCCCTGCCTTGGTGAACATTCACCACACTACTGGACCTCCTCCCGTCCCGACCTCACGAAGCATGGTTAGGTTCACCCTGGCCCGTGTTTGACTGTTGTGAACATCTGGATGCGAGCAAACAGATGTGCACGGCTCTTTCACCACCACCCGCGTTTGACTGAGGTTGACTGTGGTGAATGCCACAAACATAACGTCTGAAATCACCCTATTTTACCAAGTGGGCTGATGCATATGCCATTCCAAATCAAGGGACTATTACCATTGCTAAAGTTTTGGTAAAATAAATATGCCATTTTGGAACACCAAAAATTTATCCATACTGACCAGAGATGTAGCTTTGAATCCACCCTATTCAGAGATCTCTGTAACTTACTAGGAGTCCTGTACCATCCTCAATCAGATGGTCTAGTAGTAGTAGTTGTAGTTTATTAAGGCACTGCCTCTCACCCTGGCTATGGGTTAGTAGAGCAATTGAACTGGACATTGTAATATGCTATCAAGTTTTGTAAATTCCAAATCAGACAGATTGGGATCCCTCTGTGATGATGGCTTATTGGAGCAGTGTTCAATCTTCTACTGGTTTCAACCCTTTTTTTGTCACTTTGGAAGGGAAATTACCCTACCTATAGATGTTGTACCGAATAGGCCATCAGGAAGGTCATTTGGTTCTGTAAATGAGTTTGTTCAACAAACCGAGGGATATCGTGGGACAGTGCTAGATGCTGCGCAAGAACATTAATGTAAAGTGTCTCAAGGAGACAAAAGGCTTACTTTGATATGAAGAGGCCACCACCGCCTTATGGAGTTGGTTTGGCTCTAGGAGAGGAAGTAGCAGAAGGGGGAAGTCCAATCAGCAACCAAAATGTTCAGGTCTCTATAGAATAGTTGCAGAAATAGGCAAGATGGTGTACAAACTAGAATCTTTCAGAAAAAAAAAAGATTCAGTGTTACCGTTCACTATAACCATCTGAAACCTTACATAGAAAGAACTATAGATGAAAGTGTGGCTAGAAGGGAGAGCCCACAGCCAGTGAAACCCAAGGGAACAGAACCAGGAAGAACTGAGGAGGAGATGCCAGTGCAAGTGGGAGAGAGTACTCTGTTAACAGGCAGGCAGAGAGATACAGCTTATATATGGTTTTCTCAAACAGTCCCCACAGCAACAATCTGTGGAAGGTACATCCAGGGTGAAGTCTAATGTGGTTCCAGAGAGTGAGCTTGGAGAGGTGGAACCACCACTTGAGTAGAGTGGGGACATAGCATCTCTGGAACCACTGGACTCTGGAATGGAGAATTCAGACATGCACGGACCAAAGTTACCCATTAACAGGAGCAGACGTCGGCTCAGAGTCCCAGTTTGGCATGAGGACTATATCATGGGGCAGATTCAGGAGAAAAAACATGAGGATGTGTCTACCTAAGAAGGGGGTGGGATGTAGCAGAAGCTAGCCAGTGCTGCCAGGGGGTGGGTTTCTTACTCTTTTCCCCCTTGAAATGGAACTCTGGCATGAGTCAGTAAAAAGCTGGGCTTTGACTTAACGGGAAAATGGAGGGCTGAATGTTGGTTGGTTTTTGAAAAGAGGGGCAGTTGATCTAATAGAGGAGAAGGTGGCTGCTGAGGAGATGGCAGGATGGAGAAGGGACCCAATCCTTGTAATCGCACAGGGACCTGTACGAGGGCAGCGGAAGGGAGCAATTTTGTAGCCTGTGTGTGTCAGGAGGAAGAGATCGGCTGACCGAGTTTACAGCAACATACCTTGCGGATAAGGACAAGTTGTTGGACAAAGTGAGCACCCACCATCACACCACCCATCACCATCGACAACAGTTCAGAGAGCACAAAGCTGTCAGCCATACTTCATTTGCAGACTTGGACAATGGTTTGGATGTGGGATGTTTCCCAAGCTAATACAAGTGCTAATTTTAATCCATATTCTATTAAAAACTGTTCACTATTACACTGAGTTTTGGCCCAGTCTCCCTCTGTTAAACAGCTGGAATCCCCGTAGTAAATATTACTGGGTGAACCCCTTGGTGGTCAATCCATTCCACATTGAAAGAGCGAGCTGCAGGCATCCGTGGCCTAAATGATAGAGGTGTGTAGTGGGCCTTCCCTTTTCTTCCGACATCTACATAGTTCACATAGCTTATACTAATTTTCAAAGAAGCCTAGAGGAGGTAAAAGATTCCCAATCTCTACTCTAGAGTAACACGAGCATGATCTCAGTTGGGTTGCCTTAGGGTTACTACTAATAATAAATAATGGAAGACACTAACAATACCAAGGTCAACAGCTTGCCAAGTAGCACACAACGTATGTGAAAATCCTGGAACATCCAGATGAACATCTACAAACTCTTGCCCACTTTATGTCTGCAAGACTGAGCAGAAATCTAAACAAGCTACCAGGGAGAGACACTCCTGACTGAAAATACCACTCTTCCTTTCAGCGTTTGGACACCTCTAATCCCAGCCAGAAACCAACACTAGAGGAACGCTCCGCACATAGCTATACATTTCAAAATACTGGTCCAATTCTACAAACAGGGAAGATGAATCCTGTTCTGTTTCAACTGATAGGTTTCCAACACCATTTCTGATAGTACTTTACTTGCACTGGGTGCAACTGAGCCAGAACCCAAACAATTGTGGCTCTGATACTTTACTCCGTAGGCATCTCCCTATCAACACCCCATTCGCTGCCATGGCAACATGAAAGGAACAGAACTCGGCATTCTCCCCCAGGCCTGGCTGGCACCAGCAGCAGCTGAACCGGTGGCAGTGTTCAAAACTGCCATCTGAGCATAAGACTGGAGAATAAGGAGGCAGTGGCAGCATCTACAGGGGCTAGGCTCAGCCCTTGTGTCTTATGGGGACAGGGCTGGCTCATGCAGAGTCCATTTAGGTTAGGGATGAGGAACGTCAGGCCCGGGGACCAAATGAGGCCGCAGCTAGTTTTTATGTGCCCCCTTCCCAGCTCCTGGATCCAGTTCTTACCCCAAGCACTGAAAACGTAAGCTCAGGGGGAAGGGAGTAGAGAGGAGGGCATGTACTCAAGGATAGGGAACGGATCCATGGCACAGATCTATAATCTGGACCCCTCCTCTTCCTGAGTAACCCTTAAGGATCCTTGATCCCAGCTTCTATACAGCCTTCAGAACTTGTACTAATTTTCAAAGTGGCCCCATAGAAGGAAAGGCTCCCCACTCCTGATTTAGGGTATGGCTTGGGGTAAGGGCAGGAAACTTTTTGCCTCTTAGGGGCCACTGAACATTAGTACAAGTTTTAAAGGCCAAACAGAAGTTGGGGATGCTTAAAAGGGTGCACTCATGGGGTTGGGGGGAGGAGGCAGAAAGAAAGAAAAGGATCCAGGTGGTCATGAATCTGTGCCATGGATCCATCCCTCTAGTCTTGTGTGCATGCCCTCATCTCTGCAACATTCTCCTCAGGTCATTCTTACAGCATTTGTGGATAAAACTAGAACTAGGATCCAGATACTGGAAAGGGACCAAATAAAATCTAGCTGTACATCGCATTGGGTCCCTGGGCCTGAGCTTCCCCACCCCTGGCTTAAAAGTTGGGGCTCTATTCAGGATCAATTGAGGGTTCATGTGCTGGGTTAGTTTCTGATTGGAGTTGACGTTTTGGTACTTGCAGATTTAGGATTACACCACCATCCACTATGGATGGGCAGAAGTAAGAGATTAATAGTAACCGACACAAGTTACATCAAGAACTCTTCAAATTTTGTAGCATCTGCATCCTCAGCTCTATAGTAGATTTTCTGGTACTCTGTCATTGATTTACTTTACAAGCCTCAAAACACCTTGAAAATATGCTTTAAATCAATTTCAACATGCACTTTTTGCTTGCTGTTTTTCTGCAGATATATCAAGTTGTTGGTGTTTTTTTTTAAATGCGAAAAGCGATTACCAAACTTCCAGGACTGCTAAATACATCAAAATATTGAACTACCATAACCACTATGCAGACCTTCCCATGCTATATCCTTTGCCCCAAACATCTGCTTTCTGTAGAAGCAAAGTACAACTAAATTTAGGTTATGATATATCGCAGTCAGAGGGTGAAAGGAAAGTTAATTTTGTATAGCAAGATTAAAGCAGATTAAAGACTTCCATTCCAAAAACTAATCAACAAAAAACATTTAAAATATTTTATAGAACCATCCCATTTTCCATTCAGATTTCAGGCTATTTGCTAGTTCCTCTTTGGTTTGTCTTGCAATTCTGAGTTCTGAAACCATCTTTCTCCAGCAAATTGTTTCTTTGCAAACTTAATTTCCTTTCAAATGCATATTAAGTACATCATAATATGTATGGTCTAACTCCCCACCCCCTCCCATGAATGCCAGATCAAAAAGATCCCTCAGCAGCGAGTTCCACCAGTGCATTAGTTATGCTCTGGGTGAAAAAAGTTAGCTTCTTGGTTGTTAGCTATATTAATTATTAATTATTATTATTATTATTAAGAAAACCAAAAAAATTAACACAGGGCTTTGCATCTTTCCTTCCTAATAGGGGGGGGAAGAAGAAGAAAATAAAAACACAACATAACCAGACATGTATATACCTGTATGATATACTCAGTATAGGTGGTGGTGGTTTTTTTATCCTCGGTTCATTTTTTCCTCTTCCAACATGTGTTTTAAGCTCAAAAGGGAACCAAGGCAAAGCTCAGCTTATGCAGGCATGGGGGACCTTTTTCCTTCCAAGGGTCACTTTGATTATTAATGCAAGCTCCAATGGTGAGATAGAAGTATGGAAAAGAAGGGGAGCGTGTAAATCACAGATCCATTCCCTTTTGCACTCCCAGCTGACAGGGGCTGGTTTTCTTCCAGTTCAACCAAAACAAGATGCTTAGTTAGAGCTCTCTCCAATTCTGACAAAGAAAGTGATGAAGTGGTCACTTCAAAACCAGGGAAAGCAAGAGCCATAAAAGAACTGTCTGTCAGAAACAATACACGTTAGGTATTACTGCACTGGAAGAGCTAAATAATACACAAGGTTACTCCTGGTGCAATCGTCAAAGCCACCATATTTGGACAGTTAAATGAATTCTAACAACCAACTTCATCCCTGTGGCAATATCTTACAATATCTTAGCAAAGAAAGCAGAGAAAATCCAGGTGGAGAAGAGTGTTACATCTGCGCATTTCCTTTTCATAACTCATCAGTGGGAAAATAAGTGCTGAAGCAAAAAGGTAAATTCTGCTACCTCAAAGCATTTAAGGCCTTGACTGCACCAGCCACATGAAAGGAGCAACAACCTACACAATAGATAAATGGGAATGCTAACATCAGGAAGTCAACCAATATAAATAAAGCAGGAAATAGCATTCAGATAGGTACTAATAGGGTCTGCAATTATTTATTTATTTTAATTTTTAAGTATCTCAAAATTCTTTTTCCAAGTGCTCTTGGAAGTAGGTCTACTTTCCGACCAACACCCCATCGAATCCGTAGAACATGGGGACACTCTACGGAACTAACGGGCTACCAATTTAAAAACAAACGAAAAGGAAGTACTTTTTCATTCAATGTAGAATTAGCTTGTGAAAGCCAGTAGCACAGCTGCGTTTAAGCAAGGATTGGATAAGTTTTTGGAGGAGACATCCATAAATAGCTAGTAGTTGAGGTGGTCAGGGAACGCAACCTCTGAATGTTGGGAAACGGGAAGGAAGGAAGGAATGGATCACTCCATTACGGCCTTCTGGGCGTCTCTCT
The DNA here is from genome assembly GCA_003113815.1 of Sphenodon punctatus. NCBI lineage: Eukaryota > Metazoa > Chordata > Lepidosauria > Sphenodontia > Sphenodontidae > Sphenodon > Sphenodon punctatus. The sequence goes on from QEPC01010671.1 coordinate 231,678, forward strand.
GAAACGACCCAGGATGGCCACTTTTGGAGGTCAGGCTTCTGGGCTCAACGGACCACTGGTCTAAGCCAGTATGGTATTCCTTAATGTTCTGAACGCCCCTTATCACCAGCATAAAGCAGACCCTCTGAAGTACTTAATGTTTGTAAATAACTGCAGAGAGGTAAAACATCAATGCATTCTATAGTAAGCTGTATGGGTTAGGGAGAGAAAAAGCCTAAAATCTCAAAATGAAACAGAGCACACAATTAGCTCCTCCTTAAGAGTTAAACTTCTTTTGCTTTCCAAAAGGTCTTTGGTACATCTTATTAATAAGTGGGTATAAAAAAAACCAACAACATCTGGTTTCAAAATCCATGATTGTATCATTACAATAGCTTAGCAGACATGTTTCTTATACAAATCCAATTCTGTTACTGACAAATTTTTATATTATATACATGTATAATTTCAGTATAGCAAACGCCATAGGACTAGAACAGGCGTGATTTGTCCAAATATCCAAACAGAAATGACTGAAAAAACCCAGCCGAAAAAACTGAAATGGCCATCTGAACCAGAGACAGTGTAGCGTAGTGGATAGGGGGTTAGACTTGAACCTGGAAGACCGTAGTTCAAATCTGTTTTAGCCATGAATTCATTGGGTGGCCTTGGACAAGTCACTCTCTCTCAGCCTTGACTCCCCATCTGTAAAATGGAGAATGAAGACCTACCTCGTAGGGTTATGATGGAGAACTAGATAAGGACTGGAGAAGAGGCAGGGTGGCAACTTAAAGAGTAAACTAATGGAGAGCAGGCCAATAGTTAATGTGCTTGCCCACGTTACCACGCCGGGGGAAGCTAGCGAGAAGCAAACTCCTGGCAGGGAAAGTAATGCGAGGCTTGGAAAGAGAGTGTGGGGTTAAAAGTCATTTTTAAAACATCTCCTGTTTTCAATCAGGAAATACAGGGTGCAAAAATCCAACCCTGCCTTTCATGATTGAAAACAACGGGAGATGCATTAAACGAGGCTTTTAACCACGCACCAAGCCTCACATTACTTTTCCCACCAGGAGTTTGCTTCTCGCTAGTTTCCCCCGGCGTGGTAACGTGGGCAAGCACCCTTAGCCTTTAAAGTATCTCTTCTCCTGTTTGTCTTCAGACTTAACATGGCTCCCCATCTTTGTAGTTAAGGATTGTAAAGCACTTTGAACACTGAAAGAACTACCTTAATGATAAACAACAACGGAGGAATGAATAGCAGTTTTATTTGCTCTGTCAGCAAATGAAGCAAATAATAATGAAGTGGACAAAATAGTTGAATACAATAAACATTTCAGCTTTATACAAGCCCAGAGAAATAGTGTTCACTACAAGAACTGTTTGTCTCAATTGCATATTGCCAAACCTGATTGAAGTTGGGATCAGTATAAACAGGTTCATTATAACCTGGAATTATAATAGTAAAATTTAACTGCTCTCTGCACGAACACACCCCTTAAAAATAGAGTAGGGCCCCTTTATTGAATGAAAGCAGAGAATGACTGAATGGCCTTTTGGTTCCTTCTCCTCCAAATTGTTCTAAAAATATCATCAGTTCCTATAGAAGAACAAAATTAAATAAAGCATAAGATCCCAGGATTTAGAGATCAAAGGTACACTTAAAAATACTTATCCTTCCTTACCAGAGGAGTTCATGAGGCTATTGTTATTGATAAATAGGGGCTGTTTAAAGCTAAAGACTCCTCTAAGCGCTCTCTCCAAAACAGGTTCCATTTGCAGATGTAAATGCTTCTTAGCTCTAACTAAATGCCTAAACAGTCTCTGCTAATTCTGCAAAGCACTTCAACAGCTGGATGGTACAGATCACCGAGAAAGAATTTTTTTCCTCTTGCCACAGCTCTCTTTCACTGCTTTCCTTTGAAGTCCATGCCACTGAAGAATCAACAACAGCTGAGTAACATGTGTTATCATACAACACTGACTGCAGCAACAATGCTGCACAGCAAGACTTTTTGTACAGTAATCCTGGCTTGTAGAAGTATTACAATTTCTTTTGTTGCTGGTAATCCCCTTTTCAAGCAGAATATTAGCGTAAACAAGGCAAACTAATTGAAATTACAACTCGATTAAAGCAACATATGAAGCAAATATAATGCAACAATTCATTCCCCCCTTAAAGTTTACAGACATGCTTCCTACCTAAACCAGGAGTGGGAAACCTTTTCCTCCCCGCAGAATATTTTGAAAATTAGTATCAAGGTCATAGGCTGAATAGGGGGTGCTTAAAAGGCATGTTCAGGATGGGGAAAGGGAAGAGAAGGGTAGGGTCTAGATTCATGAATCAGTGCCATGGAGTCATCCCTATCGTTGAATGCATGCCACCAGTCCTTTTCCCTGAGTTTTCCCAGTGCTTGAGGGTAGAGACTACAAAAGGGCAAGATAAAAGAAAACATTAGTGGGCATACATGGCCCACAGATTCCTTACCTCTGCTCTAGTTCCACCCAGGTAAATGCCAAAAATTCATTCCCTTACCATTGTCATGAGTAAGACAGAAGACTTGGGGAGAGATTAATAGAAGCACTACATGCCAAAGGGAGTTGGCACAGTGGAAGATTCCACTTATGGGGCTGTTTTTCATATCCGAAAACAGACATTGAATTGAAAGCACAGACCTTCGTCTAACAGACTAGAATAAGTGACGCAGCTGTGACGCAGACCTACAGGAAGAACCATAAATTCTCTCAGCAGTGCAAGCAACTCATCTTAAACAAAAACAAAAAATAGGAGCGAGAGAGAGAGACCAGGCAACATAGATCCCTTTTCATCACTTGGAAGAGAGTTTGCTGTGGCCAACTTTTTCAAATGAGATTGTCAGAGTCTGCATTCACATGAGACTCTTTTTCCACCTGCACTCTTTGTTGAGGAAGTAGAGTTTGCATTCCCGCATTTTACATTTTCCCCATGTTTCCTCCCCTGTGTAAAAAGTTCTCACATACTGCAGTGGTTGCTAATAGATGTTCCATTATTATGGGGCTGAGGTTTTTTTGTTTTTTTACATCATCAGGTGTTTTACAGGAAAGCAGCGGGAGGGGGGCCCATGGTCAGTACGTGGGACAAGTGCAGGAGGCAGGGGCATGGACCCCACACACATGAAGTGCATGGAAAGCACTTCACATGGTGCGGCTTGCCGCATGGCTGCCCCATCCACACACCGGCCACCCAGTCCCAGCATGGGGCACTCCAGATTTTTCACTAGTGCTCTGTGCGGGGACTGGGTGGCCGGTGCATGGATCACAGGAGTCTGCCTCCCCATGCATCAACTTCAAAAAAGTGGCTTTCCACGTGGATGTTGGGGGGGGGGGGCGGGGGGGAGGTGGGGGGGGCATGCGTGGAGCCGTCTCGTTTAAAAACACCCAGAGATACACACCAGGGCAGGCAGTGGGATTCATCCCCCACCCCCCAGGGGAAAT